>JARWKJ010000013.1:42083098-42130598 GCA_029959095.1 Rhinichthys osculus | reverse complement strand
CACAGTCACACGTCGCCACTTCTACTGGTGTAACGATGTAATCGATACAGGTGAACTATTCTCTTTTGATCGCTGTTTATTTCTAAACTATAAACCCTATCCCAGTACTTCTGTGATAATGTGAACTATTATAAGACGTAAATAATGATACTGTGTTGTAAAGACTGTTAGTGTTCACTGTTTCATGACAGCGGCTCTCTCTGGATCAGAACACGGATCTGAATGTTCACTGTAATCGTACTTGTCAAAGGTTTAATAGATATAGAGCTGAATCGCTGTCATTTAGAAATAATATTGCATGGGTGTTTGAATCGGGATCACCATCTTTTAACGATTAATCCCGCATCTCTACTCCAATCCGAATCCGAGAGACCTTGAAGAAAACTTACAGCCGAACACACAGCACAAGCCAAAGTGGAAGCTGCTTTGTCATTATCAGAGATGTAAACTACATCAGCTGTTCTCAGAAGAAGGCTGTATGTTAAACAAAAGCTGCAGATAAATCCAAACCACTTCCTGTGCTTGTGCATTAAGCGAAACCTCACCGAATTCCAGCCCACGGCATCATGGGAAAGGAAGAAGTGTGGTTCTGATAGGATAGAGCTGGTTGTGTTTGGAGGACAAAACATACACAAAGAAACTGAGAGCAGATGTTGAACGTGATCTTAGTCTTGTCAACACATTCGACTCAGGACAGAGTCAAGGCCGGCCAGAGACGTCCTTCCTCACCGCCGTCAGAAGAGCTTCATCCACAACACTGATCATAATCAGAGACTGTCTAACGAATCCCTGTCTTCATATGACCGGTGTTAGCAACAGAACAACTCGAGAGTTTGTCCAATAGAATGGAATTAATTCACCTTTCTAAAAATAAATAAGTATCAATATATAAACATATTTTAAAATTAGGGCTGTCAACTCGATTAATCGCATCTAACATAAAAGTTTGTTTTTATATGTGTGTGTATATATATATATATACTATATGTATACAGTATATACAGTTTGTGTGTGTAAGTTTACACACACACACATACACACGCACACACACATATACACTACCGTTCAAAAGTTTGGGGTCAGTGAGAATTTTATTTTTATTTTTTGGAGGAAAGAAATCAATACTTTTATTAATCAAGGACAGTAAAGACATTTATAATGTTACAAAAGATTCTATTTCAAACAAATGCTGTTCTTTTGAACTTCCTATTCATCAAAGAATCCAAAAAAAAACAAAAAAACTGTACAACTGACAGACCAACAACCGTTTCAATATTGATAATAATAATAAATGTTTCTTGAGCATCAAATCCTCATATTATACAGATTTATGAAGGATCATTTGACACTGAAGACACTGACACTGGTGATCACAGGAATAAATTACACTTTACTATATATTCACACAGAAAACAGCTGATTTACACTGGAATAATATTTAATACTATAACTGATTTTTGTTGTATTTTTAATCAAATAAACGCAGCCATGGTTAGCAGAAGAGAATTCTTTTAAAAGTATTTAAAATCGTACCGACCCCAAACTTTTGAACGGTAGTGTATATATATATATATATATATATACACACAGTATATGTATACGTACACCGGTGTATATATACTCTATTTATATATATACACTCATATTGTATATAAACACAAACTTTTATGTTAGATGTGATTAATTGCGATTGATCGATTTGACAGAACTATATAAAATATATACTGTAATTAATATCTGTGCAATATTTTAAGTTGTGAAATTAAATAAAATATTGTGTAGATTTTATTAGATTAAGTAATCACAGCTCATGGAAACATATTCAACTATATTTATGGAAACATTTCTATAGGTGAATCAGTCAATTCGCCTAGAAATCAAATGAGTAAAAAAAAATCAAGAACCCATGTATCGAATAAAAGAAAATTAAGCCTACTTCTGTAATGGGATATTATTTTCATAACAATTAAGCGATTTTCACCCTCAAATTCTAGTTATTTTGTATTATGAAGTCATATTTGGACAGTGTTTTTTTATTGTATTTAAATCAGTGCAAATGTAAGTAAGCACAACAAATACATACTTTGCGATTAAAATAACAAATCGTTATTTTGGCATTACAGTAATTAGAAGGAGGTTAATTGTCTTGAAAATAATGTTACACTGTCAAAAATCTTAATGATGGGACTATAAGATTTTTTAAGTCCAGCTTCAACTATATTATGATGTCATTTCAATATAGTAATGACGTACATATTAAATCACATGACTATATCAGAAACGTGAAACCACTGGATATTTGTAACGGTCGGTAACGCATTCGGGTGACTAATGAATTAGATCCATTCAGGCACTGTGAGATTAATCAAATTCAAAAATATAAATTAATCAACGAGGCGTTCTCTGTGATTTAGCTGTAGCTGAACATCATATTTCAGACTGTAATGTTCATCTGTATCCCTGCTATCATCATCCAGCTAACGTAACTGCTTCTCAACCGTTACACTCCTCCTGACCGCATTCATTCACACTCCCCTGCTTTATTCTCCTTCTCTTCTGTTCATCATCCAGCAGTTTAATTCAGATTTGTGTGTGTTTTGTTCTAAATCCGTGTGTGTTGTTGTGTGTTTTTAGCTTGGTGGCTGATGTTACAGCGCGCGTTCGAAACGCAACAGGATCCCACCGACAAAAAAACACACCAAAGTTACGAAAGACACGATAAATCACACATGCGCGCACATCGCGGTCCCAAAACGGACGTCACTTTTGGATAATTTCTAAGAAATGTTTCCATCGGTGTCTTACCTGCTGTAGTAACTCATGTTTATCCGCCGTTGCTATGGATTCCCCCGCAACTGTCGCGTCGCGTCCCTGTGCGGCGTGTGCGCAAAACCCGCAGCGGCCGCGACGAGCACGCGCCTGCGCATGCGCACATGGTTACGATTCCTTAGGTTACAATCGTGCTCATCCTCAAGGGGGCGCGTGATGACTCAGAAAATCCAATCACAACTCAGCACGGTTATTGTTTTATTGAAGATATTTGTACACTAAAAAATATAATTTTTCCAATCTATACATTTAAATGCGAGATAGCCTATTTCACATCCGCATATGAATCTCAACTGATCATCACAAAAGAAACGACTGTGATTGGTAACAGTGGTGCTGTCACGTGGGATGCGTTACATTTTTCAGCGATTTTCAAGATGGTCCAATCACAGTAGTTTGTGATGAATCTGCACAACAATTTACACTGGATTAGATCGTTCGAATTCACAAAGACATGTTTTATGATGCTAGCGTAATTCCAATTTTACATTCATACATGAATTTTAATAACAGCTCCATTGGCTGGTCTTAAAGGGATAGTTCACCCAAAATTGAAAATTCCTTCATTACCCATATGTCGCTTCAAACCGTTAGGATCTTTTTGATGACATATAATTTAGTTGTTTAGTCCAAATTTTCTGAAGAGACACGATCGCTAATATGAGTGAATTTAGGCTTTTATTCACATAAAGACCCATCAACTCACACATCAGTTGTGGGAAACGCAAGCTCAAGCATGTTCACTTGATAAAAACTAATGAGGTTCATTCTCGTGTTAACTTATGCTCCATCAAAAGTGAGTGATCGAGTGTCTTCAGAAAATTTGGACTAAACCGCTCAATTCATATGGATTATTATTTTACGATCTCTTTATGAACTTTTTGTCAAGTGTCAAATTGGTAGTTGCGTAGCAGTCAATGAAGGGACAGAAATCTCTCAGATTTCATAAAAAAGATCTTCATTTGTGTTTCGAAGATGAACGAAAATATTACGTTTTTGGAACGGTGAGTTAATGACAGCATTTTCATTTTTGGGTGATATCCCTTTAAGTTAGTAATGGTTTGCTACTGGTCTAGTGCTGGTCTCCAGTCTGTGTACCCTAACCAGTTGACTAAGGTCGTTTTACTGATTATGTTAATTGAATTAGTTCTGAGGGGAGATCCATTTGAGTGCAGGTAGCCTACAGGCATAGATATCCATGGATATCTATGGGTACAGGCACTTGAACTAATGATTATTAGTGTGAATGAGTTGAACAAATAGTTTTTGGGTCCACTGTGTGTGCCGATTTAAAAGACCATTTAGATGTTAAATGTATTTATTTAGATCCTAATATCTCTACTAGATGGCAGTATAGTCACTGCTATTGTGATGCTTCTCAAAGCATCTCTTCCAAAGTCAAACTTGATCTCATCTGGTATAATGTTTGTTACAAAGTTCTATTAGCTCCTTTATGTGATGGTTTTGAATCTTATTAAACATTTGATGACACATCTCACCACTCAACAACTGCTTTTAATGTCTTTCCTTTTACTTATCATGATCATAGACAGTAAAAGAAATGGACACAGCGACCCCATAGACTTCAACGGAGAAAAGTGAAGTCAATTAGAAGCACTCACTTCCTGATTGCCAAGCGCACTGCGCATGCTCAAACTGAGCTTGAAGACGTAGATGTGACGTGAGCAACTTGTACGTCTTCTAGTAGCTGTGCCAAGAGGAATCTGAATCATTCCCTTCCGAATCTTGCAAAGACGGAGATCGTGAGTATTAGCTGTCCATGAGCTCGCAGCAGGAGCAACTTTATGACACTCTATGGGCTTCTCCCTTGACTTTATGCCTCCGCGTCCCCCCGATTGTGACTGAGCTTCTACTTCTGTCTATACGGTAATTTCTCTACTGTGCGACAGAGAGTCGCGTGTTATGACGCAATCGTTAGCCTATTTTTACAAAAACAGCTTCTACGGGGCTATAACGGAAGATACAAGGTAATGGAGCCTTTTATACAATGTCGTGTTTCTTTAGAAATAAACAATGGACAAATGGAGTCTTTAAACGCCTCAGATGTAAAGTTATTTTCTGTCAAAGTGACGCAAAAATGAATGGGAGTCAATGGGATGCTAACAGTAGGTGAAGGCTTGTTAGCCAATGGCGGCCGCCGGGGAGACTTCAGTTTCCGGCTGGTGGATTACCCCCTTGATCATGATGCAATTTAATTAAGCAGTCCAGAAAACAGCTTATATATATATATATATTGAGCACCTGCATACACATATTGCTTGAAAAAATAGCCAAAAATAGTGGCTTACTGGGGGGTCTATGACGTATGTGTTTTCAGAGAAATGCGGGTCAGGAGTTTCTGGAGATCTACAACCAAGAGAACATGAGAGAAGACATGAAGGTGGACGAGGTTATGCTGAGGAAAACACAGCTGCTCATCCATCTGACCACTGCATGGACATACATGAGATTATTTATACAGATCATCTCAAAAACCATCCAGCCTCTGCAAACAAACACAATCTGACACTGAACAGGAAACGTATCAACGCACGTGGAAACAAAGCCTTTGGGAACATTATGATGCTTCCATTGCACATTTTCAGAACAAAAATATTTTTGTGGAAAACTTTGACGAATCAATTTAACTTTGACAGAAAACAAAAACAAATATAAACTTCATGTGCTATGCCTAGACATTTAGACAAACATTTTTTCCATTATTTTAACTCTTGATAATTTAATCAAAATCAGATTTATTGGCCAAGTGTACTCACACACACAATTTGTTGCAGCATTGAAAAATCCCATATTAATATGAAAACAAGATACACATTTTATGATAATATATGCAGATACACACACTTTAGGCTACACAATATACAATTATATGTACATGATGTTATTTATGCATGGGTAAAATAGGACAGCATAAATATAACTTTTTTCTGAGTTATACAAGATTCATCACCTTTTTAAAGTCAGTTTAATCTAATTTGTGAAATGACTTGCACAGCTAATTTGATTGTACTTAATTTAAGACATCAATTGAGTAGGTGTAAATTAGGTTTTTGTCCAGCAAAATACAAAATCTTCATTTTAGCTGCACATTTCAATAGGAAATCCATCAAAACATTGCTTGAGTTCCTTCATTCAAATGCCCGTCTCCTCAGTCGTCTGATCTGTTGGATCGCCTCGGCTCTGATTCTGCCCACTGGTGAATGAGGGGAAGTGAGTGTGGATTGATATGCTGGAAATAAAGCAGAGAATTTCTCAGCCCGAGTGTCAGAAAGTTTTCAAATCACTGTGGGTGGACGAGCATGAAGTCTCCGCTGCTCTGTGGAAAACTACAGGGACAGCATATCAGTGTTGTTTGTGCATCAGGAGCAGTTTGGAAAATGACCGGCACATGACGGATGCATGTGAGAGAGAGAGAGAGAGAGAGAGAGAGAGAGAGAGGGGGAGAGAGAGAGCGATCCTGTCAAGTCATGCCACTCAAGAAAAGGTTCTAAATAGAACTTCTAAATAGGTTCTAAATAGAACAAGAATATTGTAAAGTTCTGTCAGGCACTTTTTAGGGGTTCCCATCATGGAATCATTTTATGGATTTAGTTTCAACTAATTAATTATGTTTTAATTCCTTTTTAATTTTAATACAATTTTATGAACATATTGAAATTAACACATTGACCATGAGAGTATTATGCAATAATTGAAGACATTTCTCCTCTTATATAGAACCTTTTTTTTTATATATATTCAATAATATTATTGATCTGCCTTACTTAAGGTAGACATTGACGCAATTTCTTTTAGAAACAAACTTTGTTATATTGTTTTCATGTTATCACTGTGAAGCGCTTTGATACAATCTGTATTGTAAAAAGCGCTATATAAATAAAGGTGACTTGACTTGACTTGACTTTTTGGAAAGGTTTTTTTTTTAATTGAGCCAAGAACCCTAGAGTTCTATAGCCTGGTTAAAACCAGACCATTCTCAGTTGTAACTGAGTTATGGTCTGGCAAAGCGTCATAGACAAATCATTTCCAGAGGGGCGTCACCAACGGACGTCGCGGATAGACCTAAACCCAATCAGAGCGATGAAGGAGATGACGAATGCAGAGCCGAGTGTTGTTCTTTGCTCGGTTTTTAACAAAAAGGAAACGTTCAAATGGCTTAAAACAGACGCGATAGCTGATTGGAACGAGTGATGTTCGACGGCGGCATCCATCTTTGTAATGTAGGCTACAAAATCATGTTCAAAATCCCAGCGCTGTCCTCATCGTGTAAAGCCGCCCCAACGTTTCTGATTGGTGCCTCGATTTCGACGGATTGGAAATGGGCTTGAATGAGCTCTTTGCCAGACTAACTTTCAGAGCAAATCTAAATTTGTCGGAAGTTATCTGGGTTTTCCCAGGCTAAGAGTTCTATAGAACCACATAGAACCTTATTTCATGAGTGTGAGGTTTGATTGAGTGATTTAGTGATAATGCTGTCTTTAAGATACATTTTTGTATTATAGTTTTCTCAAATGATATATTTAAATATGCAAATAAGGCATTATCTAATTAAATATGCATGCCCTCATTTGCATACATTTCCAGAACAGAAATCTGAAGATTAGGTAATGCATTTTGTTAAGAGATAATGTTTTTTTTCTTTTCTTTTGCATGTCTCTTTTGATCACAACCAGAAAATACTGCCAAAAGTTAAAATGTCTAGAAAACTTTCTGAATGTTCTCTAAAAAATACTTTTTCTTTTCTTGGTTATTAAGAGAATATTCCATTTTGTCATCTTGCAATCCAAGTTTCAATATCACTTTTGAATGTTGAACGTTCTGACATTTAAAAAAACAACAACGTTATGAATGTTGAACATAAAGCATTTCAGGAAAAAAACATGAATGAATGATGTATAAATAATATTGTTGTGCTAATGTTTTGGAAAGACCAGATCATGAGTTCTGAGAACATTAGTTGGGTTGTATCAAACGATCGCTCGTGGAATATGAAAGATGGATTATATTTGCAGTGAACGTGTGTTGATCGAGTCCAGAGCTGATGCTCCAGCTGCATGTATTTTCCTGCTCCTTGTTTTATTAGGACAGAATAACAAGTCCAGGAACATCTGTACGCGTGAGGAGATGCCCTGTCCCGCTCACGGGTGGGTGTTGACACAGATGGATGCAAAACATGGATGTTCTTTAGCACAACATAAAGACAATCACCGATACTGGAGAAAAACACACAGACAAACCATGTTCTTTCACCTATACAGAAACATACTGAAAATATACTTCATTAATGAATCTGTGCTGCCTCCACTAACAAAAAGATGTAACTATTTTTATGTATAAATATAGCCAACAAAAATACGTTCCAAAAAGTTTTGCTATTAAATTATGAAAACCTTATTTCTGAATGTTCCCATCCAGTTTTGTAAATATTTGAAAAACATTTTCTCGGTTATACAAATTTAGGGAATTGCATCATTCTTCAAACAAAATGGGAACGTTACTTTTGAATGTTCTATGAACGTTCTGAAACATTTCAAACGTTAGACGAACATCAAACTGAGCGAGAGAATCTTGTTCTGAGAACATTATCTGCTAGCGGGGTTACCATCAAACTAATCAATAATTCATAGATAAACAGTAGCTATACACTCAGAAGTTGTTACAGTGAATTAAAGGTGGATTTTTTGCGAAAATCCATAGAAAACCATAGAACCGTAGAAAAACTGAAATAGTATTTTCTTGTAAAACATATTCCAGTAATGAAATGCTGCTGCACATGTGAAAAGTTTGACCATTCTTTGCCCAGAAATCATGTGTGTGATCGTTTCCTATCAGAGCTGGTTTATCTCATGGCCGTTTGTGAATATCTCTCACAGGTGAGACGCAGTGTGTTTGTGCACATGTCCTCCAGGGTTTTTGAGTTTGCCATCACATTTTAATCAGATGAGTAGTTTGTTTTCCAATTAAAGCACCAGAAATCTATGGAAGCTTGTTTCCACCACAGAATAAAAAATAAAAAAGGTTATTGCGACTTTTTATCTCACAATTCTAACTTTTTCTCAGAATTGCGTGTTATAAAGTCAGAATTGCGAGATATAAAGTCACAATTGGTTGATATAAAGTCAGAATTGCGAGATTTAAAGTCAGAATAGCGTGATATAAAGTCAGAATTGATTGATATAAAGTCAGAATTGGTTGATATAAAGTCGCAATTGCGTGTTATAAAGTCAGAATTGCGTGATATAAAGTCACAATTGCGTGTTATAAAGTCAGAATTGCGAGATATAAAGTCAGAATTGGTTGATATAAAGTCAGAATTGCGAGATTTAAAGTCAGAATAGCGTGATATAAAGTTAGAATTGGTTGATATAAAGTCAGAATTGCGAGATTTAAAGTCAGAATTGCGTGATATAAAGTCAGAATTGGTTGATATAAAGTCAGAATTGCGAGATTTAAAGTCAGAATTGCGTGATATAAAGTCAGAATTGGTTGATATAAAGTCGCAATTGCGTGTTATAAAGTCAGAATTGCGAGATATAAAGTCAGAATTGCGTGAAATAAAGTCGCAATTGTGTGAAATAAAGTCGCAATTGCGTGATATAAAGTCAGAATTGCGTGAAATAAAGTCGCAATTGCGTGATATAAAGTCGCAATTGCATGTTATAAAGTCAGAATTGCGAGATATAAAGTCAGAATTGCGTGAAATAAAGTCGCAATTGCGTGATATAAAGTCAGAATTGATTGATATAAAGTCGCAATTGCGTGTTATAAAGTCAGAATTGCGAGATATAAAGTCAGAATTGATTGATATAAAGTCGCAATTGCAGGTTATAACGTCAGAATGGCAGGTTATAAAGTCAGAATTGCGTGATATAAAGTCAGAATTGCGTGATATAAAGTCGCAATTGCGTGTTATAAAGTCAGAATTGCGAGATATAAAGTCAGAATTGCGTGAAATAAAGTCGCAATTGCGTGATATAAAGTCAGAATTGATTGATATAAAGTCGCAATTGCGTGTTATAAAGTCAGAATTGCGAGATATAAAGTCAGAATTGGTTGATATAAAGTCGCAATTGCGTGTTATAAAGTCAGAATTGCGAGATATAAAGTCAGAATTGATTGATATAAAGTCGCAATTGCAGGTTATAAAGTCAGAATTGCAGGTTATAAAGTCAGAATTGCGTGATATAAAGTCAGAATTGCGTGATATAAAGTCGCAATTGCGTGTTATAAAGTCAGAATTGCGAGATATAAAGTCAGAATTGCGTGAAATAAAGTCGCAATTGCGTGTTATAAAGTCAGAATTGCGTGATATAAAGTCAGAATTGATTGATATAAAGTCGCAATTGCGTGTTATAAAGTCAGAATTGCGTGATATAAAGTCAGAATTGCGTGATATAAAGTCGCAATTGCGTGTTATAAAGTCAGAATTGCGTGATATAAAGTCAGAATTGATTGATATAAAGTCGCAATTGCGTGTTATAAAGTCAGAATTGCGAGATATAAAGTCAGAATTGGTTGATATAAAGTCGCAATTGCGTGTTATAAAGTCAGAATTGCGAGATATAAAGTCAGAATTGATTGATATAAAGTCGCAATTGCGTGTTATAAAGTCAGAATTGCGTGATATAAAGTCAGAATTGATTGATATAAAGTCGCAATTGCGTGTTATAAAGTCAGAATTGCGAGATATAAAGTCAGAATTGCGTGATATAAAGTCAGAATTGCGTGATATAAAGTCGCAATTGCGTGTTGTAAAGTCAGAATTGTGAGATATAAAGTGTCAATTCTATATTTTTTTCTCGCAATTCTGACTTCATATCTCGCAATTGTGAGATAAAAAGTCGCAATTATTATTATTTTTTTATTCAGTGGCGGAAACAATCTTCCATAGAAATCAGTGTAATGAATGAGGGTCACGCATCAGATAATTTGGTATTTAAGGAGGAGCATCTGAAAGTGTCTGTAATTGTCAGATTCTTCTGCTCCACTGATGTCTTTATAGTCGTCATGGCGGTTACGTAACGCCTTATGTAACATGTTTAGGGCACTTGTGTTTTGGTCTGATGGTCACAGACAGAAGCTCGTTAAGAGCCTGTGTGAGGAATCGCCATGTGGAGCTCGTCACGCTCTTCAAGAGCCCATGAAGTCGCTTCACTCCTGAACCAGAATCAGCAACCCAAATTTGCATCAACCCAGGCAAATGCAGTAAAAATGATGTAATCTGGTTTTGAATTACACTGCAAAAAGTCACAACTAAGCGAGAAAACATCTTGTTCTCACTTTTTGGCGAATATTTGTTCTTATTTGAAGCTTAAATTCACCTAATTTTGATTAATTTATTCAGTAAACAAGACTTAATATCTTCAGTCATTTTGCCTCTCCGGTAAATACGAATGTTTAGATATTTGTGCTGGAAAACAAGACAGAAACACTGACAATGTTTTTGGGTTTTTTTGTCTTGGTTATGCAAATGTTAAGTGAAAATTCCTTTTTATCATTTTGCAAACATTATAGGAACGTTACTTTTGAATGTTTTCCGACAACAAGTTTCAACCTTTAAAAAACAACGGTCCAATGTTTCATGAAAAAACGCTGAACGATGTATAAATAATGTTTTTGTTCTAATGTTTTGAGAACATCATTAAAGCCCATGCAGATAACGTTGAACGAATGTTCTATTAATGTTACTGGAAGAACTTATTCATAACTTTAAGAGAACTCTCTGTTCACTGGGAACTTGGTTGCAGGTTTTGCAAGGGCAAACACAAAAATCTAGTTTAAAGAATGTGTTTTGAATGGCTCTGTTTAATATCAATGAATGGTAATTTTGAATGAGAGATTGAATCTGCTTTTGCTGCTGTATGTTTGGATGACTGAATGTCCAGTAATAATAACACTGGACAGTAAAAACAGGGCATGCACAGCGGGAATGTTGCTGTTCACATTCCATACTGTCCTGCAAAACACACACACACACACACTGATCCAATCAAGCATCTCATCAAAAACAAGATCACACTGCAAAACAATGATGCTCTTTCTCAGTGTTTCTGACTTGTTTTCAAGCACAAATATCTAAACATTCGTAAATCCAGAAACATTTACTGGAGAAGCAATACGTCTCGTTTACTGAAACATTTATCAAATTAAGTGAGTTTGTGCCAATGGGGTCAGAAAAAGAATCTTTATTCAAAGGGAAAACTAAATCCTAACTCTTATCTTAATTAAATTAATTTTGATACATGATACAAAAAACAAGTCTTAATATCTGATGTAATTTTGCTTCTCCATGTATCTCGATTTAAGAAGGTTTAGATATTTGTGCTGGAAAACAAGACAGAAATACTGAAGAAGAGCATAATTTTTTTGCAGTGAAGTCTGTTTTAGAAAGTGCCAGAGGACTGATATGGCTCATGTTACATTTTTAACCCTTTTGTCAGAAATGTTTGGCTATTGAGACAGGAATGGCATCAAAACACACCACAGGCCAGTTTAAACATGAGCACTACGGCTCAACATGTCTGGACGATGTATGCAAACCACCGGCTTCTTCACCGGAACATTATTTTCCTCATATTCTGCATTGTTGCGGCTCCTCTCTTCCCAGTCTGTCAGTAACGCTCTGTTTACTTCCTGTCTCTATGAAGCCCCTCCTTCTGAAAAGCACACTGTGCTCTGATTGGTCGGCTGGAGCAGTGTGTTGTGATTGGTCGAGTGATTCGAGTGTGTTTGGGAAATGTCCCGCCCCTTCCCATAACCATCAGTTTAACACACTACTAACTAACTCAAGCAGGCCCCGCCCCTTTATTCTGCGTATTAATTATTATAATGAGGAATATTGTGGCGTGTGCGTTCCCGGAAGAAACTCGAGTCTACAATGGAGGCGTTTCAGGGAGTTCAGAAACACTGACACTGATATAGAGAATAACTCCCGCTGGAGGGACGTTTTCATGCTCAAACAGCAACATTACACACTAAAGAAAGATAAACATGGGAAAAAAGCAGAATAGGTGCTCTTTAAATAAAGGGGAAATGACTTACACCAGGTCTATTATAATAATAAAAAAGCTTTTCAATTAAAAGCTCTAAAAATGCTTTTCTCAACACCTGCTGATTTCCAGTATGCAAGTATCTAAAGGGTAAATGATTTATCTAGTGTTTGTTTTAGTGAATAATGTGAGGACTCCAGTTGAAGATTGATCTCATTATATAAGAGAGCCTTTACAAAATGACCCACCAAACTTTGACCTCTTTTTCTGTAAGAACTGAAGAAAAATGTGCAGAATAACGTGTGTTGAGACGAAGCGGAGAGTGCATACCTGTGCAGTGAGATCAACACACACACATTCACACTCATGAGCTCATATAAAGCGTGTCAGCGGTGTGTGATTGATGGTTCTTCAGCCACATAAGAACAGAATGTACTAGAACCCCGAACAGACTGATGGTGATATTGTGGTCATTATACCCAGCGTGAAACTTAAAACGCTTATAGAGAGAAGGGTCATAAAAAGTCATCAGACTCTTCCAATACCTAGAAAGCACTTTTATTGACATCGATGGTTTCATGAGGAACCTTTAACAGCTTTTCAGTGCACAAAATGTTCTTTATAGAGGAACAAGGTTCTTATTAATATGTTCCTCACATTAAGAAAACAAAGTTTTTTTTAAAGAATTAATCTCTGAAAGGATCTCTTTTAGGCAGCATTGCAGCTATCCTTCACATACAATATGGAATGTTTAACATATTATACATAATATAAAAAAATAAAAAATAAACGTTTTTCTGAACATTTCAAACTTTTAAATGTTTTTAAAAATGTTTTCTCTTGGTTATAGACCTTATGCACCAGAGAAACAAGGGCGCCGCCATCTTTAGAATATTGTCTTTGAACTTCCGGTTTTGCGTTTGCTCTGTATATCTCTGGCATTGATGTCCATGAGTAATTCGCTTTTGAAGTGGATTTACTTTATGTAAAGTTAACGAAAGTTATCTTGAGGATTGTAATATTTAAAGCAGATGTCTTAACAAATGTCAGTAGACCGGGAAGTTTTTAAAACGAGCCGTTCATTCATAAATAACGTTAACTTATAGGCAAGATCGCTGTGAAAATCCAGACCGGAAGACAGAAGAAAACGAGCGCAGCGCTGAAAAGGGGCGGGGCTCTTATTAATATGTTCCTCACATTAAAGGTGCTTTCTGCGATGTCACGCGTTTTTTAGGCCAAAACATTTTTTGTCACATACAGCAAACATCTCCTCACTAACCGCTGGCTGCCTGTCCCCTGAACACACTGTAAAGAAACGCGATCTCTGTAGACAGCCCAGGCTCCACAAACAGCAACAAAAACAAACTGGGCTAACCCGCTCCACGAAACATGACAAACAGTTCCAGCCAATCACCGACAAGAAGGACTTGGGGGCGGGGTTTGGGGGGTTAGTGCGCGGATGAGGAGGAGCTAGCCTCTGTTTTGTTTGACAATACTTTAAACGTCAACAAGAAGTGACGTTACCTTAGCCACGACATCGCTTAGCCTTGGAGAACCTATAAAGAAAACAATGTTTTTTTAAGAACCGATCACTGAAAGGTTCTTTTGGGAGGGTCAATTTTTTTTTTTTTTAAAGCATCTCTTTTAACATTGCAGCTGTCCTTCACATAGTAGACAATATGGAAAGTTTTGCTAACATAATATATATTTTAAAAAAAAAAATGGTTTTCTGAACATTCCAAATGTTTGGTTATACAAACGTTAAGGCAACATTCCATTTTGCAAGTATGGGAATGCAACTTTTGAATGTTCTCTGAACGTTCCAAAACAAGTCGTAACATTTAAAAAACGTTACATAAACGTCCAACTAAAACGCTTCAGAGAAAACCTCCATGAATTATGTATAAATAAAAATGTTGTGCTCATTTTGAACATTATTAAAGACCAGATAATGTTGAAGAAACATTCAATTAATGTTACTGGAAGAACATTTGCTCATAACTTTGAGAGAACCTTGCCAGAACGTTTTCCACTGCAAAATACCTCCAAGAACTGATTATGTTCAATATATTTAAAATACTGTATTTCTACTAATATATATATATATATTTTTTTTTCAGCATTACCTGCATGGATTCACCCACCTAACATTCTGGCAATGTTCTCTCAAAGTTATGAACAAACATTCTTCCAGTAACATTAATAGAATGTTCGTTCAAAGTTATCTGGTTTTTAATAATGTTCTCAAAATGTTATCTATACATCGTTTATGGAAACGTTCTAGTTTCTAATGTTTTTTAAATGTTATTACTTGTTTCAGAACGTTCATTCAAAAGTAACATTCCTGTAATGTCTGTTCCCTCAATGATCACATGACCAAGAAAAAAACATTTGAAACATTCATAGAACTTTCAAAAACTTAATGGGATCGTTCTGTTTGTCAGCTGGGTTCACACATTTGTATGACACAAGTATGTGATCTTACGAGGTTCGGTCTCAGTTCAGACTTCCATTGATAAAAATGCATCATATTTTAGTAGATATACTGAATGTATTCCACAACAAGGCATGTCAGTCCGCTGCCTCTCCGTGCTCAAGATCTATTTCTGCTATGTGGGTCACTTGCTAATGTAACTGGCCATCCAAAAATACATGCAATACTTCCAGTGCTGTATAAACCTTACTCGAATATGAAGACCTTTCTCAAATGGATGTCAACGTTCATAACACATACTGTACAGCTAGTTTTGCTGGACAGTGTTTCTGTATGCATTGAAAACTTGCATGACATGCATTAGCCAAAAACGTGCAGTACAGATAGAGCACACTGCATTGAATACTGTATCCCATGATGCAATGCGCCAAACGTTGCATTTCAATGGAGTCAAGAAGAAGGCGTTCCGTTAGCATGATTTAAATGCTGCCATTTTTTTTGCATATATCTTGCATCATCTCTTTTCAGAAGCGCCGGGATGAGTGTGTTTGATTTCGCTCAAGGATATGCATGTATTCACACGAGTGAAGCTGGCAGGGATATCTGTTCACTCACAGATATGCAAAGTCATCTGAATTCACTAGGCAGTGTGTAAATATCCTCCTGTTAACAGACTAAAACAATAAGATCACTGCTTAACAATTACAAAAAGATTGCAATTGAATACGACACCACCATTCCACTCCCAGGAGTTACTTACTTATGAGACTCAACGTGGATAAAATGCTGTGCAGAGTAAAAGACTTATTAATGAATAAAGTAGAAATCAAGTACTTATTAGCATGATAGAAGTCTAAACTGCAAAAGCATCTAAAAAAAAATCGAACAGAAAAAAAATGCCAGTATCAAGCTAACAAAAATTTGTTCTAAGAACCTTTTGCATTCCCATTATGTTACGAAAACGTTATGAATGTTCTCTTTGTTTTTTCCTTGGTTATATAAACATTATACATTGTTTATATTGTATCATTGTGCAAAGATTATGGGAATGTTACTTTTGAATGATCTCTGAACGTTCTGAAACATAGTAACGTTTAGACGAACTAAAACGTTTCTGATTTGTTTTTTCTTGTGCAAGCATTTTGAGAACGCTATTAAAGTCCGGATAACTTTGTACGAGTGTTTTATTAATGTTATCAGTTCTTCACGTCTATTGCGATCTCAAATTCTGGCCAGTTGATAATATCTATAATCGAGATCCTTTTCCTAATTAGCACCTAAACTCTGGAACAGTCTTAGCATTATTCAGAAAGCAGACACACTCTGTCAGTTTAAATCTAGACTAAAAACACTTCTGTTTGACCTGACATACACCTTACACAGTATCGCATTTCTATAATTCGTTGAAGGATTGTTAGGCTGTGTAAATTAAAGGGTTAAATGTAAATTACTCTGTCAGTAATTACTCTCCCTCATGTTGTTCAACCCCGTAAGACTTTCGTTCATCTTCGGAACACAAATTAAGATATTTTTGGTTAAATCTGAGAGCTGGATCACTCCTCCATAGGCTTCTTAAGGGATCGAAACTTGCCGGCTGAGAAAGTTATTAAAGACATCGTTAAAATAGTCAGAGTGACTACAGCGGCTCAACCTTAAGTTTATCAAGCGACGCCGACGAGAATACTTTTTGTGCGCAAAACCCCCCCAAAATAACGACTTTATTCAACTTTTCATTTTCTTCTGTATGGGCCTCGAGTGAGTTCACGTAGTGTAACAGCGCAGCGCTTCTGTGTTGTACTCCAGAACGTAGGCTCACTATTGGCCAGCATCACATGCATAACACACCATCACACACATGACCAGCGTCGGCCAATAGTGAGCCTACGTTCTGATGTACAACCCAGAAGCGCTGCGCTGTTAAGGCCTGTTCACACCGGGACGAATTTCGCGCGCGATATTCGCCGGCGTTTAACGCCTTGTGACTAAACAAAGGGCGCCAATGTGAGTGTGCACATCGACGCGAAAAACGCCACGCGTAAAAGCGTCATTTTTTTAAAAACGCCTCGGGTTCGTTTTTTTAGTTTGACGCGCCGCTTCAAAAACTATCAGACCAATGAGATTGGCGCGTTTGCTCACGTGTCTGGAGCTTATGAAGTTACAGTAAAACACAACTTGGGCGCGCTCAAACACAAAACGGTCTTGCCGAGCACACATATGTAACGGCGAAGAAGATATACGCCAAGTAGCGTCTACACTGCCGGGAAGAAATAAGACGAGGAAGATGCAAGGCAAGATGAATGTAGAGCTGCTGGTCTCGGCTGTCGGAACATAAAGAACTATATGACAAACGCGACAGCGACTACATCTAAATCTTAATAAAAGAGAATGTTATGGAGTGGTATTGCAGAGCAAATGGAGCAAACATCTACTGTCAGGGAATGAATTTGCTTGTCCACTCGGCTCATCGTCAGCGAAAATCGCTTGGGTGTGAACACAAAAAACGCGTTGAAAAACGCTGGCGAATAACGCGCGCGGATATTCGTCCCGGTGTGTACGAGCCTTTACACTCAACATCTTATAGGAAAATGACATGGAAGAGAAGAGATGGTTGAATAAAGTCGTTATTTTTGTTTGTTTTTGCGCACAAAAAGTATTGATAAACTTAAGGTTTAGCCACTTTTAACAATGTCTTTACTAACTTTCTGGGCCGGCAAGTTTCAATAACAGCCTATGGAGTGATCCAGCTCTCAGATTTAATCAAAAATATCTTAATTTGTTTTCCGAAGATGAACGAAAGTCTTATGGGGTTGAACAACATGAGGGCGAGTCATTACTGAACTGGGTGAACTAACCCTTTAAGTCAACCGGAACCAGGAACACTTCCCATGACACTTCGTATAAGAATGGCATCTACGCTAATATTAGTCTCTCTGTTACCGTAGTCAGCCGGATCCGGGCCTGTGAAGACATGACCGGCATCGGCACAGATCCTCAACAGAAAACACAAGAACCCGGTCCTCCGTACAGAAAATCCATCTTCAAGCAGAAGGAACTGGATAAATATTTGAATGCTATGATCCACAATCTGATTTCTGACACTGATAATCACACCGTGTTCATTCGTGTTCATCAACTGAGCGACTGAGTCTGATTTCTCCCAAGGTTTTCTTCCTCCATTCTGTCACTGATGGAGTTTGGGATCTTGCCACTGTCGCCTCTGGCTTGCTCAGTTGGGGACACTTAATATTCAGAAATAGTATTGATCTGACTGCACTGACGCTGTTGCATAAGAGCTGAGCTGAGCTGGATGGTGACATCATTTTTTGCAGAACTGCTTTATTGATGAAATTAACTAATTGAATAATTGATGATCTTTACAACAGAACTAAATCAACACTAAACTGACTTCAGCCGAACAACAGCAGGAAAGCATAATTTCCCTGTTATCACTAAAGCTGCTTTGAAACAATCAGTATTGTATAAGGGCTAAATAAAGCTGACTTGACTAACGTTACTGGAAGAACGTTTGTTCATCAATTTTTCGAGAACCTTGTCAGAACGTTTTGATGTTTCCTGCTAACTGGGACTGTAGTAAAAAAAAGAGGACATAGTTATTAAAAATAATAATAATACATATATATACAATATATGTAAGCATAATATGTAATAAAACAATAAATAATAAAAGGAAAGTTAAATAAAAAGCCATGTTACACTCTCGAAGAGCAACACGGTCGATCTGCCGTACACACTCGCGCAGCCCTTGATCCTGAAGACGATCTCTGGAACTGTGTGTGTGTGTGTTGTTGCTGTAATTTGATGCTCGTGGAGGGTTTGCCATCACATGGTGGAAATTTCCACGCGCTCCTCCCAGTGAAACGGGTTTGATCTCGAGGAGCGACGCCAGTTTCTCTTCATCCTGCGAGATTTGCGCTGATTCCTTCAGGATCCAGGTGGGTTCGTACACACACACACACACATATATTTCCAGAATGAAAGTGAAAGATTGATGATGTTGCGCCTTTGCTACATCACTGATCTGTTTATGCGCGAGGAAGAAACGAACCATTTAAAAGCATTTCTGGATGTAGCTACTAAAAGGAACGGCTTTGAGTTGTTTTTAATTCCTAGAACGAGCACTTTAAAGATTATATGAATGTTTTTTAAAAGTAGAAATTGTTTCCAGGCTCCTGAACGACAAAAGTAACGTTTGCGTGCGTGTAATATATCACCTAATGAACTTACTAAAGCTTGTTCCGTATAGGCGCTTGCAAACACTGAAGCAACATGTTTGAAACACCATAGGTCGTATTTGAACGATATACTCAAAAAATCTGGGGTATAAATGTGTGTTTTGAATATTTTGATGAACAGTATTGTGTTGGTTTCACGCACACAAAGCGGTTGTTTGGCGCGCGCAGAAGCTCGTGCACTCAGTCAATCAAACCTGGAGCATTATGGCAAGCCGATTTAACATTTAATCCTTTAAAAACACTAGTATCTATTTTTATGCTACAAGTACTTATTTTTTTTAGATACTAGTGTCTATTCCACAAGGTACTAGTACTTATTAATTAGCTATGGTGCTTATTATTTTAGTTACAAGTGCTACACAAAGCTCAGTGTTACTCTTATATTAAGTGTTTAACAGCATATGTTTTTTATTTATATGATTTTTTGACGTCTGTGTCTGGAATAAATGTTTGGCTGATACCTTTCCTTGTTTGTGCACGATTGCAATGAGGAATCAGCATCTAAACAGGAGCTTTATTTGTGTACAGAGGAAAATATGGTTCTTACTCCACCTACACATTTTTATGCTGATGAGTATTTATAAGATGTTTTATAGCACTGTCTTCTTTGCTTTGCAAACTATGTTTAAACACTAAACTGGCAAGTAACAATGCAAAAGAGTGAGAATGAGTGATCTGACTGACTCCATGTGTTGCAGCTGAATTGAGTTTTATGCTAATCCAGAACATTCTGTAATGTGTGATCCGCCCACCAATGCTAAACTCATTCACACACACACACACATGCATTGCACTTCCACAGGGATTGGACTTTTAAAAATTCATGAGCACAACCATTAATTACTGGGATGGGATTGCATGCATTTTACACTTTGACACCTAATGTAGATTCTGACTTCTAAGCTCTTCAGTTACATAGTAGGTTCATTGCTTTTGTTAGTTTGCTTTTTTTTAAAGTGCAAACATTTGATGCAAAACATGTTTTAAAGGGTTAGTTCACCCAAAAAATGAAAACTCTGTCAGTAATGACTCTCCCTCATGTTGTTCCAACCCCGTAAGACTTTCGTTCATCTTCGGAACTCAAATTAAAGTAACACCAGGTAACTTTTCAACCTTCATAATATATTTCCAAGTCTCTTGTGATGGTATATCGACTTACAATAGGTTGAATGACACGTCTGCCATAGCCTGACGGGGTCTGTAGCGTTTTTAACCGTACTTTTAAACTTCTGGTTTCGGGTAGTAACCGGCGAACAAAGAGAACTACAAAATTCGACTGCTTTACGGCATATACGTCACTTCCACCACCACCCCCACTTCCTTAAAATCGGACGTGCGAGCCAAATGTTATAGTCATGGCCGAAGCAGCGCAGAAAAACAAGAAAGCAAACTTTTATCGGAGCAAAGCAAAAAGAGAAAAAGAGAAAGTGATCGCGTTAAAGGCAGAACGAGGATCAACATTGGGCCAGCATTTTCTCGCTGGTGTGAGCTAAAGGAGGAGGAGGGGTGCCTGACCGATGCGGACTTGGCAAAAAAAAATCAAAAATCAAATGAAAGCCTGTGTCTAAACGGCGTGTACAAGTTTGGTAGGGGCTACATTCTTGCAAATAAATATATAAGATGTACAAAATCATATTTTAGGATACCTAACATGTCTGTGTGATATTTGTTTATTTGTCTTGCCTCAAGCTATAATGCAAATCGATTTGTAAAATTTGAAGATTCATTTATGGTATATTATAATATTGACGATATGTGGTTATTATCTACCACTCAAACATTGCATTGAAGTATCATATAGATCCAGTAAAACGGTAACCAATAGACTAGGCTACTATAATGACGCTGGCTTGTAAACGCGATCATCGCGATCATTTGTCGTTAGAAAAAAATAAAACCCATGAAATTATATTCATATGACATGCTGAAATATATGCCACTGTACCTGGGATGAAGACATTTCAGACAAGACGCAAGCAGAACACCTGCATGTGACCTCCTCCTCCTACAGTGTTCAGGGCTATCGTGGTTGTCAACAATTGCACGTGCATGTAGGATGACAGAGTTTACGACAGTAGTAGAGGTCTAGAGGACAATACTGTTTCCCAACTGTAGGGGGACCCCACCCCGAGAGCAAAAGTAACCTGGTGTTACTTTAAGATATTTTTGATTAAATCTGAGAGCTGGATCACTCCTCCATAGGCTTCTATTGTAATTGAAACTGACCGGCCCAAAAGTTATGAAAGACATCGTTAAAATAGTCCGAGTGACAACAGTGGCTCAACCTTAAGTTTATCAAGCGATGAGAATACTTTTTGTGTGCAAAAACAAACAAAAATTAAAGCTGCAAGCAGCATTTAGCGGTGTTCAAGCAGTTAAGGCCTTTAAGGCCGTTAAGCACAAAAGCATCAAAAGACATTAAGTTTTATGTAGCAAGCATTTAACCATTGACATCATAGATGGAATAGACCATGTTTTAGCATGATTTACCATAATATACCAAATTTAGTGTGATTTTTCATGATCTACCATGTTCCAGTATGATTTACCATGAATCTAGCATGATTTAACATAGTTTACCATGATTTACCATGTTATAGGATGATTTGCCATGATATACCACATTCTAGAATAATTTACCAGGATTGTAGCATGATTTACCATGATTCATCACATTGCTAGCATGATTTGCCATGATACACCATGTAATAGTATTTTTTACTATGATTTACCATGTTTATATCGTGATTTACCATGATTTACCACATTGCTGCATTGATGTGAAGTGCCAATAAAAATGAAGTGATAAACTCTGACAAAAAATGATTGTGTTATAATAGTTAACATGGAAAAACTGGTTTGCTTTAGTGCTTTGATTTACTGTTGAAAATCAAGTGTGTCAAAATGAGAGTGAGCCAATAAGTGGTCTTCTACTGCTCTCTGCTGGCCTTCTACTTATTAATAAAGTGTTTTTACAGGTGCTTTTGCAATCATATGTAGACATTTGCTCACACACACACACACACACACACACACACACACACACACACACACACAAGTCATTATGAAAAGATATTTTAATGGTCTATAAGCATTTCATGTCTTTGTAAGCTAGTAATCAGATTATTCAGAATTTATTCAGAAACATGGGACTACACACACACACATTCTATTGTAGATTAAACTGTCTCATTCAGGGTTCACATTTGTCAATGTGACAATGAATTTTGACTAAATGTGAGTGTCAATGTTAAAATAGTGATTTTATAAAGTCTAAATAAGAATTATAGAATAATATTAGTTAGTAGCATGACAAAATGACTATTTTAAACAGCAGGGGGCAGTAGAATACCACTTATTGGCTTAACATGCCATTCTTCATATCATTTTCACCTTTTTAATTGTTATAGAGGCATATTTTGTCCGATCTGTCTGAAATTTTTCACGCTTGTTTAGAGTCATGTGTCACATGTTCTGACTTGATTTGAAGAAGATCTGAGCATTCATTGAAGAGATATAGGCGTTTGGGGACACTTGGTCAAGGCTACATATTGAAGTGACCCTATTATAGCTATCCAAATGAAGAAGTTATACCTTTTCTGATAATTATTGCTCTAGAGAGTCCAGAGAATTGTACTGCACTGGTTTTAACATTATTATATGAACATTATATGATCATAGATGGAAAACCCCATTTACAGCCAATACAGGCAATTTACCATAGGAAATACATGGTTTTAAAGCTTTTTAACAGTTATAGCGCCACCTATGGTCCGATCTCCATGAAACTTTGCATGCTTCCTCACCATGGTATGACACATATGCTCATCAATTTTTGTCAAGTTCTGAGTTTTCATTTATGATTTATAGGCTTTTGAGTGTATTTTGACACACCCCTTTTCTAAATGACCCTGTTACAGTGAACCAAAGGGCAAAGTTCAACTTTTTTTTGATAATTATTGATCTAGAGAGTCCAGAGAATTGTCCTAGACTGGTCTGGTTTTGATCGGGCAAAAAACCAGGGACTAGTTCGCAAAAGTAGGTTTTTAACATATTCGTGAATATTTAATGAACGATTTGATTGACAGCAATGGTTCTAGAGGCAAAGTTGTTCACCATGAAGAGATCTATCAAATGATATGCATTTTGGGGGGATGTGTGCAACACCACGTGATTACAGAGCCGTAAAACTCGTTAGCGCCAACTAGTGGCCGATTTCTTTCAAAACTCTTACAGACCTCTTAGGCCATGAGTCGAACATGCCCATCGAGTTTCGTTCCGATTGGCCTCCGTTAACCTCGTCTCATAGGGGCTCAAACTTCATTGGTCGATGGCGGCCATGTTTTTTGAGATACGCTAATGTCCTCATAGACATACATGGGGCCTTGGGCCAAGACACTGCATACCAATTTTCAAGTCAATCGGACTAACGGTCAGTCCTTTATATGTTTTTTTTCATGTTATAGCGCCACCTAGTGTTCGATCGTCGCAATTTTTTTACTGTGACCTCAGATTGAAGTCATGCACACCTGTACCAAGTTTGGTGAACCTACCTAATTTACTTCTGGAGTTATAGCCATTTTAGTAAAATAGGCTCCTCCCACAACGTTCTTTTTGCGCCCCCTAGCGACCGAAAATCGAAATTTCAACTTTTTTTCGATTATAATTTATATTCAGACTCCACAGAACATTTGTGCACTGGTTTGGTTCCGATCGGGCGAAAAACCAGGGACTAGTTCGCAAAAGTCGTTTTTTGACAAAATTCAAAATGGCGGAAAATCTATCATGACGGAAATAAAATCGGAGATATACGTTTTTTAAGTCAGGAGTCCAGCTTTCCAATGATATAAGACACTTGAGTCTACGACTTACGGTCTAGGAGTTATGAGCAGTTTTGCGCAATTGGTTGCTATAGCGCCACCTATGGGCCAATCGGGCTCATAATTTGATAAGCTCTCCTCGATTTTTGTACTACCATCTGACAAAGTTTCAAGTCTCTAGCTCTTACGGTTTGGTCTGCACGATGCGTTTTACGGCAGAAGAATAATAATAATAATAATAATAATAAAAATCAGTACAATTACAATAGGTTTTCAGCACTTCGTGCTTGAACACCTAATAACGACTTTATTCAACTACTCATTTCCTTCTCTGTGGGCCGTGAGATTTCACGGAGTGATATTGCGCAAAGCTTCTGTGTTGTACGTCACACGCAGGCTCACTATTGGCCGACGCTGGTCATGTGTGTGATGCGTGTGACGTACAACCTAGAAGCTTTGCGTAGTTTCACTACGTGAAATATCACGGGCGTACAGAGAAGCAAATGAATAGTTCAATAAAGTCGTTATTTTTGTTTGTTTTTTGCGCACAAAATGTAATCTCGTCGCTTGATAAACTTAAGGTTGAGCCACTGTAGTCACTCTGACTATTTTAACAATGTTTTTCATAACTTTTGGGCCGGCCAGTTTCAATTACAATAGAAGCCTATGGAGGAGTGATCCAGCTCTCAGATTTAATCAAAAATATCTTAATTTGTGTTCCGAAGATGAACGAAAGTCTTACGGGGTTGAACAACATGAGGGCGAGTCATTACTGACAGTTTACATTTTTGGGTGACCTAACCCTTTAACAGAACAGAACACCATGGACTAGTTATGACTAATATAGATGTGTTTATTTGTTGTCATTATCTTAAAAGGTTTTGGATCTTTTAGATGGAAACAACAGTTTATGATTATCAAAGAACTGACTATGCAATCTATCCGTCGAGTAGTTTTATTCCTGAACTGTTAGGACGTGTACGCCAGTTTGTTTGAGGCCCAGCACAGTAAAACTGGTGAAAGTAAACATTCACTTACACAATTTAAATATGCAAAGTCATTATTCCGTGAACTGCAATAACCTGTTTGTTAGGTTTCAGTCAGAGATGAAAAATAGCCATCAATCATTTCAGATAATGTTCACAAAATGTAAAGTGTGACGTGGAGGTGGTGTCTTATATCGCATTCTGAACCTGTATTTTCCAGAAAATAAGTTGACCTGACGGAGAGTCACACACACACACACACACACACACACAGGTAAGTTGCATCGGATTCAATTCAGAAATAATGTAAAATATCATTTACAAACATTATAAACGTGTATTTTATTTCCCCTCACTCCACACTGAATTCTTTACATTTGACGTATTCAGAACAGAAATTAAATATATAAGTATAAAACAAACATGAAACATTCGTTTAGGCTTGGCATTTATTATAAAAGCCAAGCCTTAACAAATGTGTTTTAAGCAAAACTGAAACTACTGGCATCTTGGAAATGTGGAAAAACGGCAATTGTGTGCCAGTGTTATTTTAGTTTTAGTAATATTTTGAATTAGCTTTTATTTTTATATTTTTAGTTTACATGTTAATTTTAGTTTAGTTTTCAGTAATTTCGTTGTGCTTTCGTCATGTTATAATACGTTTTTTAAATACTGACATTTAAGTTTAATTAATTTTCAATATTTAATAATTTTATCAACTTTACGCATGTTTCGCTTGTTTGACGTTAATTGCATTGTATAAGTCGCTTTCAAATAATTCAAAGAATGAATGTTTTAATGTCATGGCAGTCATTGGGTTCAGTATTTGTCCAAGAATGGAAGCGGTTCACTATAATAGCTGGTTCTTCTTAGACCCTACTGTAATTATGGCGCAAACCCAAAGACCGAAATAACCTCAGAGAACAAACACAATGTTCCTGTCAAACCGAGCCAGATCAGAAACACACAGAACTTCACCTTTCCAATGTCACCTAATTGGCAGCTTAAAATTAGACGTTTATGATAAAACTTGATTTTATTTATTATAATTATGATAATAAAGTTTTGTTTTGAAATATGACTGTCCGTGAAAAACTCACCCCAACTCTAAAGTGTTGATATATGGTTGCTTAGTGGTTGTTAGCACAATGCTAGGGTGTTCTGGGTGGTTTCTATGTGATTTCTCACTGTTTTCATGACAGAGTTCACACACTCACACACACACACTCTCATTCTCACACACTCACTCTCTCACTCTCACACACTCACTCTCTCACTCTCACACACTCACTCACTCTCACACACTCACTCTCTCTCACTCTCACACACACACACACACTCACACTCACTCTCACTCACTCTCTGTCACTCACTCACACACACTCACTCTCTCATTCTCACACACTCACTCTCTCATTCTCACACACTCACTCTCTCACTCTCACACACTCACTCTCACACACTCACTCTCACACACTCACTCTCACACACTCACTCTCACACACTCACTCTCTCACACACTCACTCTCTCACTTACACTCACTCACTCTCTGTCACTCACACTCACTCTCACACACACACACACACACACACACACTCACTCACCCTCTGTCACTCACTCACACACACTCACACTCTCACACACTCACTCTCTCATTCTCACACACTCGCTCTCTCACTCACACACACTCACACTCTCACACACTCACTCTCTCATTCTCACACACTCGCTCTCTCACTCTCACACACTCACTCTCACACACTCACTCTCTCACACTCTCACACACACACACACACTCTCACACACACACTCTCACACGCTCACTCTCACACACTCACTCACCCACTCACTCACTCACTCACTCACTCACACTCTCTCTCTCTCTCACTCACTCTCTCTCACTCTCACACACACACTCTCTCTCAGACACACACTCACTCACACACACTCACTCTCTCACACTCTCACACACACACTCTCACACACTCACTCTCACACACTCACTCACTCACACTCTCTCACTCTCTCTCACTCTCACACACACACACTCTCTCTCAGACACACACTCACTCACACACACACACTCACTCACTCACACTCTCATACACTCACTCTCTCACTCACTCGAGTTCATCCTCACGATATGGCCTGGGTCTGCTAGTTATCACTTAGTAAAGTAACATCACACTCTCCTCAACAAGCGGAAGTTGAATGCTTTCATCAGGGCAACAGTGTGCTCTCCTAAAACTTAAAGGATTGGATCTGCCTCATGTTTGGTTATATTCAGCTCAGGTCAGTCCATTATGTGTTCTGCTACGTCACTGATGTCACAAGCAATGAGCAAATCGATAGACTGATAAGATGTTGGACAGAGAGATGAAACCAAGGACATGACAGCTGGAAAATAGACTTTTGAAACTCGTTTTATACTTGCCATTCATTTTATACTTGCATAGCAGTTTTTGTAGAGGTCAAGCGCCAAAAGTCTGTAGCATTTGCTGGCCGGTAATCCATGGCAGCCAAGAGATTGTGTGATTAAAAATTTGTTAAATTTGGCACACTGCTAGAGAAACGTCCCATCTACTATTATGGGAAATTTGGGGTCTTTATCACAAACCGTCTAGCGCCACCAACAGCTCAAATCTGCACTAACGTTTCTATTTATATCGGATCGTAGTGATTCGTAATGTGATTCTGAGTTCAGTGAAAATGATGGTTTGACTTTGATTTATATAGTGTTTTTTTAACAATACACATTGTTTCAAAGGAACTTTGCAGAAAATTGTGATGTTAATGTTCATAATATCTTATTATATTCATGACATATAGTCCAGGGTCAGGACAGTGGTTCAAATTTCCACTGGTCCCACCAAAAAAATACAAATAAATAAACAAAATAAGTTTTATTGTTTTTTGACCCATGTGCCGCCATGCAACAATAAGGATATGGAAATAATTTTACAATTTTCTTCTTTTTTTTTAAAAAATAAGGACATTTATTTAACACTTGTGTTGAAAACTAAACTAGGGCTGCGTCTGAAATCACACAGTACTTATGTAGAATAAATACTTACTTAGCAACTGCTAAAAAACTATAGTATGAATGTAATCCAGACGTACATTCCCCATGTTGTCATCGTCATGTGATCAGCCAGTGTCGGTTACATCGCGTCACTGCCATCCTCTACCATAAATAATCATTAAATGAATATAATTGTTGAAAATACAAGTCCGAGTGTCAGATTTCAGATTTTATGGAGTAAAGGTTCCTGCCGTCTGTCTCTCTGCTGGTTGATATATTTGTGTAATGTAATCCAGAGCCGTACGCTGGATAATCTTAGCGCTGAAGGAGAACATGAGTCCTGCTGCAAGCGTTCGGAGAAATCACAGCACTGAGACTGAAGATCATTGCGCAGGTTTGAGAACTCAATCATATGTTGTTTGGGACGGTTTTTCCCTGGTGGTCTCTCGCATCATTTCTATGGCAACTTTGTTTTTTAATGCATCTTTTTCCATGTACATGGTGCTCCAGGATAGCATGTCCTAGAAGAATACCCTGAGCGTTCAGAGCCGTGTTTCCCAACCATATTCCTGGAAGCACACCAACAGCCCTCATTTTGGATGTCTCACTTATCAGACTCGTCTATTTCGGGTCTTGGAGTCTCTACTAACAAGCTGGTGAATGAATCCGATGCGTTTGTTTGACCTTTTTCACATTTCCGGATTCTCGGAAAAAGAGGAAGTTGTCATAGTTGGGCAAACTTAGTTGGGAAACGACAACAGTGTTTTTGGCGATCTCATTTGCCCCAACAGCAATGGAAAGAAATCGACGATACACTCTAAAAAATGCTGGGCTGGTTTAACCCAATTTTGGGTCAAATATGGACAAACCCAGGCGTTGGGTTACATTTTTAAATTCCATTTTTAATCCAACGTTTGGGTTTGTCCATATTTGACCCACAATTGAGTTAAAACAACCCAGAATTTTTTAGAGTGTAGCATTAAGACTTTTCAAAATAAGAAAAAAATGTATTACAATAACAAATTGCTGTATTAGAAACACTCGAGCAGTAGCATTAAGTCGTTTTCTATAATCGAATGCCAAGGTAATATAGGGATACACCGATATGAACATTTTGACAGATACCGATAATTCTTTATATTTGAAAGCCAATAACCGATACAATGGGCAATAAATCTATACAACCCTGATTACAAAAGTCTCACCATTAAAAGCCACTTCCGAACACTTGAATAAATCAAACATATAGTCACAGTAGCCTGTAGTTAACCTGTGTAAAATTCCTTAACTTTTCAAATTAATTTTACACTCTGATGGTAAAAAAAATAAAAATCTATTGCCTTAGAAATAAATAAAATAATGCCTAAATAATGCAAACAAGCCATTGGACTACATGTATAAAAAATAAAAATGCATGTGCAATGGATAAATAAAATGGAGTTTGAAGACTGTTGGTGTCTTCTCTTAATCTGATAAGAAATTATGTCTAAATAAGTAAATATTGGTAAATTTTTGGGGCGCTGGATAAGTGGTAATTTCAGACTCTGTCAAAGTGTTTGTGTGCTTGATGGTGAAATATGTGGATTTATTTTGAGTTTTGAGTTTATTTCTACTTTTTTAATATTCTAATACTCTGAGTGTGATGTTGGGGTGTTGTGTTTCTGTGGACCAGTGTGTGTTTAACCCTTGAGCCTGAGCTGCTGATTGGCTCGTGGTGTAGCGTGTGTAGAGTGTGTAGAGTGTGTAGAGTGTGTAGAGTGTGTAGAGTGTGTAGAGTGTGTAGAGTGTGTAGAGTGTGTAGAGTGTGTAGAGTGTGTGTGTGTGTAGAGTGTGTGAGTGTGTAGAGTGTGTGTGTGTAGAGTGTGTGTGTGTAGAGTGTGTGTGTGTGTAGAGTGTGTGTTTGTGAGTGTGAGTGTGTGTAGAGTGTGAGTGTGAGTGTGTGTAGAGTGTGAGTGTGTGTAGAGTGTGAGTGTGAGTGTGTGTAGAGTGTGAGTGTGTGTAGAGTATTGTGTGTGTTAGAGTATTGTGTGTGTTAGAGTATTGTGTGTGTAGAGTATTGTGTGTGTAGAGTATTGTGTGTGTAGAGTATTGTGTGTGTAGAGTATGTGTGTGTAGTGTGTGTGGACGTGTCTCCGTATAAGGAAAGAGCTCTCGGCACAGGAAGACTCTTTCTCCTTGAGATTGGAGCACCCGCATCCAGACAGTAAGAATTAACTTTTTACTATGACTAGTCAATAATATGTGGCGACCAGTGTTGGGGGTAGTAACTCATTACAAGTAACTTCAGTTATGTAATCAGATTACTTTTGCAAACAACTAGTAATGTAACGCATTACTTTTTCAATTTGCAACAAAATATCTGAGTTCCTTTTTCAAATGTATTGACTGAGAACTCTCATGTTGAGAGAAATAAAGTGTGTGTGTGTGTGTGTGTGGTGTAAACATGATGGTTATTGTAGTTTTAGACTAAATATGAACATGCAAAACTCATCTCAGTTGCACGAAAACATTCAGCATTCCTCAAAACGAATAAAAAGAGTAAAAAGCAATCAGAATTTTATGCAAAACTTTTATAATTAACTATATTAAATTACACACATATATTTTAAGTCACTTTATTAACCAATGCTGCTAACCTTCAACGATCTAATTCAACTTTACTAACAAGCAAAATGTACTCAAGATTAGATTTAGAAATAAGCGTGTTGAACTTCCTTCTCCTGTATCCTATTGTTCTTTAATCTAGAACGGCTGAAAGGTTTGTTTGAGCGGCGCCCTCTACTGTACAGGAGTAAACATGCATTTCTTTGCATTTATTACTTTTGGTGTGTAAGGGCCTTAACATTTGCCAAAAATATATCTTTTTTTTTTTGTTGTTATTAAAAAACAAAAAAGCAAGCCCAGCCCAGGTGACAAAAAGTAATACTAAAGTCATTTAATGCATTACTTTTCATTAAAAAAGTAACTAAGTAACGCAATTAGCAACTTTTTTGGGGAGTAACGCAATATTGTAATGCATTACTTTAAAAGTAACTTTCCCCAACACTGGTGACGACACGCAAACGCAGGTGATTGATTATTGGACTCTTACTCGTGGGTGAATCAGGTCAATGTCAATATTAGTCATTTTTTTGGGTGGCCAATGCATCATATTGACTGGGATTATTAGTGTAGTGTGATTTGGTTAGACTTTCCGGAGATGGAAACTACTAAATATTCTGTTTGCATTATTTTCACTGTAAAGCTGCTTTGAAACGATCTGTATTGTATAAAGCGCTATAGAAATAAAAGTGACTTGACCATCATACACCCAGAGTTTCTCCAAGGTGATTTTGCCAGTTATAAGTTTAGCACTGTGCAGCTGTTAAAAGTCTAATTCTACAATGAAATTTGGTGTAGAAACAATTTTCGCTACTACAATGTAAGTAATACATTGAATTAAACGTGAAATGTTGTGGTAGACAAACTGAAATGGTGTTTTCTTGTAAAACGGACTCCAGTAATCTTTACAACCTCGATGTATGTTAGTTTTCAGTATTTCAATTGGCACTAATGGATTTTTTCAATGGCCTATATTGATATCTAGATATATAGTGTGTTAGTATCTGATATATCTAGAACTACATTACACAATTTTTTTATGTTTTACACAATATTTACAAAATTCACCAATAATTGCACATCTTTTAATCTGTCAAGTGGATTTGGTAATTGGCCAATAGGTGGTCTGGTTGTGGCTTCAGAATTTCTGATCGGAGTTGAATGTAGTTTCAGTTCATCTCTGGGTTTGTGTGTGTGTGTGTGTGTGTGTGTGTTTGCACATGGCATCACTGTTCATCTCTGGGTTTGTGTGTGTGTGTGTGTGTGTGTGTGTGTGTGTGTTTGCACATGGCATCACTGTTCATCTCTGGGTTTTTGTGTGTGTGTGTGTGTGTGTGTTTGCACATGGCATCACTGTTCATCTCTGGGTTTGTGTGTGTGTGTGTGTGTGTGTGTGTGTGTGTGTGTTTGCACATGGCATCACTGTTCATCTCTGGGTTTGTGTGTGTGTGTGTGTGTGTGTGTGTGTGTGTTTTCACATGGCATCACTGTTCATCTCTGGGTTTGTGTGTGTGTGTGTGTGTGTGTGTGTGTGTGTGTGTGTGTGTGTGTTTTCACATGGCATCACTGTTCATCTCTGGGGTTGTGTGTGTGTGTGTGTGTGTGTTTGCACATGGCATCACTGTTCATCTCTGAGTTTGTGTGTGTGTGTGTGTGTGTGTGTGTTTGCACATGGCATCACTGTTCATCTCTGGGTTTGTGTGTGTGTGTGTGTGTGTGTGTGTGTGTGTGTGTTTGCACATGGCATCACTGTTCATCTTTGGGTTTGTGTGTGTGTGTGTGTGTTTGCACATGGCATCACTGTTCATCTCTGGGTTTGTGTGTGTGTGTGTGTTTGTGTGTGTGTGTGTGTGTGTTTGCACATGGCATCACTGTTCATCTCTGGGTTTGTGTGTGTGTGTGTGTGTGTGTGTGTGTTTGCACATGGCATCACTGTTCATCTCTGGGTTTGTGTGTGTGTGTGTGTGTGTGTGTGTGTGTTTGCACATGGCATCACTGTTCCTCTCTGGGTGTGTGTGTGTGTGTGTGTGTGTGTTTGCACATGGCATCACTGTTCCTCTCTGGGTTTGTGTGTGTGTGTGTGTGTGTGTGTGTGTGTGTTTGCACATGGCATCACTGTTCCTCTCTGGGTTTGTGTGTGTGTGTGTGTGTGTGTTAGCACATGGGATCACTGTTCATCTCTGGGTTTGTGTGTGTGTGTGTGTGTGTGTGTGTGTGTGTGTGTGTGTGTTTGCACATGGCATCACTGTTCCTCTCTGGGTTTGTGTGTGTGTGTGTGTGTTTGCACATGGCATCACTGTTCATCTCTGGGTGTGTGTGTGTGTGTGTGTGTGTGTGTGTGTGTGTGTTTGCACATGGCATCACTGTTCCTCTCTGGGTTTGTGTGTGTGTGTGTGTGTTTGCACATGGCATCACTGTTCCTCTCTGGGTTTGTGCGTGTGTGTGTGTGTTTGCACATGGCATCACTGTTCATCTCTGTGTGTGTGTGTGTGTGTGTGTGTGTGTGTGTGTGTGTGTGTGTGTGTGTTTGCACATGGCATCACTGTTCCTCTCTGGGTTTGTGTGTGTGTGTGTGTTTGCACATGGCATCAGTAGCGAATGCAGATTGGCGGCTGCTGGTTTGGCGTTCGAGAGCGAGATTTTTCAATGTCTGCGTCCGCGTGGGCGAGCGACCCCAGATTCTTGCCCCAGTGCAAACAGAAGTTGATGCAACGCGTCTGCCGCTTATCTCGAACCCCGTGTGCCCTTCAGTGACGCAGGTGGAGGGGAGTGGGGGGAGGCGGAGCTTCACGCGGAGCGCTTGAGAATCGGAGCGTCCTGATTGGCCGAGTCAGGCCCTCCCAATGCTCTTTAAAGCTGCCACTCACCTCACCTCCTAAAACGAAGCTCATCCCTGTTCTGTGAGCACATCAAGTGTCCTGCGTCCCACCGGCTCTCATTGTGAGTAACCAGACCACCATTAATAGATTATAACCTGGGTTAAAGCTAGAGGAGATCTGTTAAAAGTGTGAGTTTTTGCATTTGGTTGCTCATTGCTGGAGTTTTGTGTGTGTGTGTGTGTGTGTGTGTGGTCTGTGTCAGATCCAGCCGGCTGGTTGAAGCACAAACACAGACATTCTCTTTGAAGAGCGAGTGTTTCTCGTGTCGTAAAGCGCTCAGGTCAACTCCAGCTGCTGGAGAAATTCACCAGAACGGCTTGTTGACACTGAAAAACAAATTGTCGTAGAAACAGTTTTCAAGTAAATGTTATAACTGCAGTTAATTCAATTTAAGTCGTTGAATTAAGTGTCGAAATGAAATGGTATTTTCTATTTTCGGTTTAAAGCCACTCCTCACAGGTTTCACTTGGACTGCATGTTAACAGACTGGTTTAAATGGTTTAGTTTATTTCGTTGTTACTTCCAAATGCTTCTGAAGGCGAGGAGAGGCGTGAGATTACAGGAGAAACATTTGAGGTTTCCATTTGTTCTCTTTTTCTTTTATTTGCTGTCAAGGACGAACAATTGAAGTGCGCCTTCTACTCTTTTTCTAGTTCTGCTTCTGGTCGTAAATCTAAAAGAGTTTTATTGTGTCGAGAGCTGCGAGTAAAGTCGTGTGTTATGAGAATGTCAGATCTGTTTAAGGAGTGGTTGCATTAGTTAGTGTCTTGCTGGGTATGTTGGTTGAGTCAACCTTTTTTTTTACTGGTTAGTCTGGTTTTTCAAGGCTGAAGTTTGTTATTCTTGATGTCTTGACACCCGAAGTCACATAAAATGTATGTAAATGCTTTGTTTAAATGCTTAACCAAAATCTTCTATCATGGTATGAGTCATTTTAAAATACGGGAATGTTATAATTCATTTAGCAATAGCTTTTACACATAAATGAGGGAAATGTTAATATGAATATAATCATCTGGCAATGCCTATTATTTATAACCCATTAATTTAAATTCTTTACAAATTAAAGGTGCTTCATTAATTCGATTGTTCTTATTTTGAACTCGATGGATACAAAGTATCAGATTATTTATATGAAATGAATTAAACAGCATCACGTTATGAAACTCAAAACAGTGAAATTAAAACTATAAAACTGATAATTCAGACTCTAATTTCTGATTGGATGAGATGCGTTGTTGTAAAATACAGATAAACAACCACAGCTAACAAACATATAACGTTTCCATTAAGTTATAAAAATGTTTTTTTCTAAAAAAAAAAAAAAAAAAAAAAAAAAAGTAAACTTTTTTCTTAAAGAACATTGCAATTTTATCGTTATTCAAACTTTTTTACTTTTGAATGTTCTCTAAACGTTCTGAAACAAGTAGAAACATAAATTTTTTTATACGAAAGTGCAACTACAATGTTTCAGAAAAAACGTCCCATAAGCCATGTATAAATAACTTTTTTTTGTACTAGTGTTTTGAGAACGTTAATAAAGACCAGATAACTTTGAACAAACGTCTATTAACGTTACTGGAAGAACATTTGCTGGGACCATAAACAATCATAGTTGGATTAAAGAAAGTACATTACATTGCAGACGTGTTTATTCTGATTTTTGCTGTTGCCAGTGTTTTATAAAAGCAGTAAGCCACTGTCTATATGCATTAGGAACACAGTAAAATACTGTTTACTCAATGTAAAACCATTCTCATGTGTGACTCCAGTAAACGTACCACATCTGTGTGCAAGAGAAGCTTCCCAGTCCTGTGGGCCAGAATGAGACCTGTGGAATATTTTCAGCTTTCCATGAGTCTATAGTTCTCAGTCTCTCTGGCCACATTTATGATTATATCAATGAGGGCTTTGTGTTGGTGGGATTGTGGGTAATTGGGTTCAAGAATGGTTTTGGCTGTGTTTTGGCTTATGAACTTGTCTTATGCAATGCTCTCCGTCTCATTGGAAATGGTTTTCAGAACGGATTGTGCCTAACATGGGCTGGAAATAGCTGACCTGAGGCCAGTGAGTGTTGTGCGCTAATAACAGGTGTGTGCTGAAACGGCGCTAAACGCGTCTGATTCCAGAGCTCATGCGTCATGGAGCGGATCAGACGCACAGATACATGAGTCCTCAACCCAAACATTGAACAAACACACCCTTTATGTGGACCTGGAGCAAAACACTGAGAACTACAGCAACTCTCAACAGGGAATAAATCCTGAATCGGGCCACAGTGACGTGTGCGATCGCAGTGATAAATATCTAAAAACTGTAGGTTCAAACCCGTCAACAGGCCAATTTGTGTACTGTGGTTTCCAGGATTATTGTACCTGTTGTGAAACTATAACGTGTCTTATCAATATCCACTATTGTGTCCATAAAAATGCAAAATGGCCCAAATGCATGGGTTTATTTGGGCTTTTTGGAAGATGTTTTGCATGAAAGCACTAATGTGTTTTTGGTCTGTCCAGTTTTTATCAGGACAAACTTTAAAGGACTTATTTTGTATGATGGACTCAATTTGTCTCAAAATACTCTTAAAGTATCTTCAATTGAGTTGATATACATAATTTTTAGTCTTTTTTTATAATTGATGTTTGTTGAATCAGTCTGTGAAGCTGATATGGCGATACATTTAAATCCAACCAACCTTTAAACTGTTGGGAAGAAAACACCAGGATGGATTTATCTCAAGTTCAGGGATTAAATCAATACATTTGGCTCTGAATGTTGTTATATTGACTTGTTTAGCAGGATCAGTTCATGGTCACTTGTCATAAACTACGGAGTTTAGGAACATTTACTAATTCTTTATGATTTAAAAAAGTCATAATTAAGTCATAAAGACTCTGGGAATGATGTGTGGAGCTTCTGAGGGAACGTTCTGGCAAGGCTCTCTCAAAGTTATGAACAAACGTTCTTCCAGTTACTTTAAGTTATCTGGTCTTTAATAATGTTCTCAAAACGTTAGCACTAAAACATTTATACATGGAAGGTTTTTTCTGAACGTTTTTTTGTTTAACATTTTTTAAGTGTTACTGCTTGTTTTTGAACGTTCAGAGAACATTAAATAGTAAAAAGTAACGTTCCCATTATGTTTGAGGAATGATAAGATAGAGCGTTCACATAACCAACAGAACATGTTCAGAAAACATGAAAAAAGTCCCTGTAAAGTCAAAACTAAGTTCGTGTTCTGAGTTTGTCACACCACAGAAAAATGTGTTATTAGCCACCTAGACAAATTTGAATGATAAAAAAGCTGCCAAGTAAATAAAATAAGCTATCAAAACCTTGAAAAAATTAGCATTATTCTCTGCTTTCAAACGCTGGGGGCGTGTCCACTGGGGGCGTGTCCACCGGGGGTGTGTCCACTAGGGTGTGTCCACTGGGGGCGTGTCCACCGGGGGCGTGTCCACTAGGGTGTGTCCACTGGGGGCGTGTCCACCGGGGGCGTGTCCACCGGGGGCGTGTCCACTGGGGGCGTGTCCACAGCTGTGCTGAAACCACGCCCACTCACGGGAAAGCTGTCGACGCTGATATCAGGTGAAACTGCTTTCGGGACGGGAGATAGTCGGTTCGGCCCCATTCACCAGTAACAGTACCAGTAATCAGTGAACCCCAGTTGTCTCCGACGAAAGTTTATATAACTATCCCGTGTAAAATGATCACTACAGAGGCGGGTGTTGGCGGTGATCCTCAGCTCTCCATCAAGGTGGCTCTTCACAATATTAATCCACCTCTTCTTGATAGGATCGTTTTTCGGAAATTTAAATAAGGACACGGATCTGTTTTGTAAGTGATCGCATCCAGGGAATACTCATTTCCGTGACAAAGGCATAGCTAGCTTGCAAACTGTAGGCTGTAGTAACGCGATTGAGAGGCGAACTGATGCGAATGTGCTCATTGTTAGGGGCGGGGCCAGCCTCGGTGGCTCCAGTGCATCATCTACAGGAGGGGCGGAGCCACCGTGTTAGCCCCGCCCAAAAATCCTGAACACAGCAATGGTGAAAAACTGTTTAACGGTTTAACTCCACAATTCAGTACTTCACAGTTCACAGTCGTTGTAATGTGTTTTAGCAATACATTTCTAACATTTCTAACAAAAAAAAAAGTAATTGCCTTTACAGGGACTTTAAATAACTTAATGGGAACGTTAGCTCAAAATGAACATTTTCGCCAGCTTGCTGTAGATACCAGCTCTAACCAAACTTCCCCGGTTGTGTTTCCAGCTCTTTTCCCGGAGACGAATCGTTCCTCACGGCTGTAGACATGGACCGCATGGAGCTGAAGAACGTGAACACTGAGGCGGACGACGAGAGCAGTGTGGATGATCGAGACACAGAGCCCATCGATTCAGAGAAAGCCACTATCAACAGGTCAGAGTCGCCGTTGTGTGTGTTTAACCCTGACGCTGTTTGATGTCCAGATGTAGAACGTTGTGACACACAGTCTGATGGGAAATGATGACAGTATGTGGACAAACTCGTGCACTGATTCATCATGTAACAGTAAAGAAATACTACAGTTTAATGTACAGTTAAAGTCTATTTTTATTAATATTTTTATCCCTTGTTTTAATTAATTTTTTATGCACCTGTGCACCAGGACAAGTTGCTTGTACATGTTGTACTTGGCAATAAAAGCTGATACTGATTCTGAAATGAGATCCTATATAATGTTGTCTCGACGTAACGTGTTTGTGTTGCCGATTACAGCCAGTTTCTGGATGAAGAGGACGCAGAGAGTCAGAAGTTTCTCACCAACGGGATGATGAAGAAGAAGAAATATGAGGAATATCATGAAGAATATGTAATATTCTAGTTCTGAAACACATTAGCATATTCATTCTGTCTCTCGAGCTGTTGATTAACCCTCTTTTCCCTCTGTTTCGCAGCACCCGGGTCACGCGTCGTTTGGGATGTCCGTCTTTAACCTCAGTAACGCCATCATGGGCAGTGGGATTCTGGGACTGTCCTTCGCCATGGCCAACACCGGTATCGTACTGTTCATGTGAGTGTTTGTGCCCTGTCATCTGAGAAGTGGGAGGGACGTGTAGTTGAATTTATCAGCTTTGCTCATGAATATTAAATAATGATAATAATAAATTGGCTCTTGAATATTAATTAGGTGATGGAACTTTCAACCACTAAAATGTGGATGTTATAAAGTAGGCGCTAGATATATATATATATATGCAAACACCCACCCAAAAATGATGTACATACAACTGGAAATACCGGATATATTTAATATATATATATATATATATATATATATTAGGGCTGTCAAATGATTAATCACGATTAATCACATCCAAAATAAACGTTTTTTTTAAATAATATATGTGGGTGCACTGTGTATAATTATTTTGTATATATATAAATACACACACATGCATGTACAGTCCCTGACAAAAGTCTTGTCGCTTATCTATTTTGTAGAAACACCTGCTATTAACCTGACTTTTAATTAATCAATTGGTGTTAGAAATAGCTCATATGAAAAGCTAAAACCCTCCCAAATGATGTTTAATGCACTGAAATAAATTAGTTACACTGAAAAAATATTTATCATTTAAACAAGACAGAAAGGTCAAATTTTGGCAAGACAAAAGTTTTGTCGCCTATACAGAAATTGAACAAATTTACTGCAAATACAAAAATATGTCAGCAAATTAAGTAGTGGTGCTGTGAGATCCAAATTTAATATCTTGTATGACTTCCATGAGCTTGAAGGACTGCATCCATGCGGTTTGGCAAGGATTCATACAATTTATTGATGAAGTCATCAGGAATAGCAAATAAAGCAGTCTTGCATGCCTCCCAGAGTTCATCAATATTCTTTGGTTTCGTCTTCCATGCTTCCTCTTTCATCCTACCCCACATATGCTCAATGATGTTCATGTCTGGTGACTGGGCTGGCCATTCCTGGAGCATCTTGATCTTTTTCGCCTTGAGGAACTTTGATGTGGAGATGGAAGTATGCGATGGAGCACCATCCTGCTGCAGAGTTTGGCCTCTTTTATGGTTGTGAATATAAGAGGTAGCTAAGATTTCTTGGTATTTTAGACTATTGATGTTGCACACCCCCATACTGGATGTAACCCCAGACCATGATTTTTCCGCCACCAAACTTCACTGTTTTCTGGGTGAATCTCGGATCCATGCGGACTCCAGTAGGTCTCCTGCAATATTTGCGGCGACTGTGGTGTAATTCAACAGAAGATTCATCTGAAAAATCCACCTTCCACTTTTCCAGCATCCATCCTTTTAGCAGGCTGTGGGCCTTGGCAAATGCCACACGGTTATTCAATTGCCTTTTGTTTAGTGCTGGCTTCTGGGCACTGATTCGACCATGGAGGCCATTTCGAGACAGAATCCGACAAACTGTTCTGGTTGACACAGGGACTTCAGGTGACCAGGTCTCGTGGAGCTCTGCTGCAGTGGAAAATGGGCTGGCCTTGGATTTTTGAGCCAACAAGCGGTCCTCTCGAGCAGTTGTCTTGCGGGGTCTGCCTGACCTGGGCTTGTCAAAAATGTCTCCAGTGTCTTCAGATGTTTTTTTATCCTCTGTACTTGACGCTGAGACACATTGAAGGTGTCTGCCACATCAGCAGTGGATCTGGTCTTCAGCCTCTTGATAATCAAAACTTTAGTCTCAGGGTGAATCTTAGGCATGTTTGCAAAGGTCTAGTTGCAGTTGATGTGAAGGTCTAGTGTACTTGGGTTGTTTTTATACACACCTGAGACCTAATTGATCCATTATTCGTCAGAGGTGAAGCTCATATGACAAGGCGACAACACTTATGTCTTTGCAAAAATTGACTAAATGGGCTTTACCAAGCTGTGAATATTAGAATGCTTTTTGACAGTTTCGTTTTGCACTGAAACATTATTACAAAAGCTGTTGGGATTAAAATGAGCCATTTCTTGTAAAAAAATATTGATTAGAAATATATTTCAGCGGCACTTCAGGTCAATTTGTACACAAGCGACAAGACTTTTGTCAGGGACTGTATATTTAAGAAAAAAATATTATTTATATATAAAATATTTATATATAATATAAATTATATATAAATCTATATACAGTATATACATGAAAATATTTCTTAAATATATACAAGCATGTGTGTATTTATATATATAAAATAATTATACACAGTGCACCCACATATATTATGTAAAAAAAACTGTTATTTTGGATGTGATTAATCATGATTAATCATTTGACAGCCCTAATATATATATATATATATATATATATATATATATATATATATATATATATATATATATATATATATATATATATATATATATATATGTATGTGTATATATGTGTTTTATACACAACAAAACAATATTATACAAAACAACAACTAAAAGTGTTGTTTTTAATATATAACATATATATATTATATCATATTATATCAATAATATCACACTTTTTGTGATTATTATTTTTTTTACAGTTAGGCCACAGCAAGCACTTAAACTTTTGAAACCATTGTTTATGTACTTATTTATCTACTTATCTAAATCTACTTATTATGATCGTTTCAAAAGTAATACGTGCTACGGCCTTGTTTGTAGCAAATGTGGTGCTTCCAGAAACCCGTTGAGAGGATCTTATCAAAGAATGTTCTGGCGATCTCGGTGTCGGGACAGCAGGGTTTCTCAGGGCCAGAGCTGGTGTCTGTGACATGCTACACCGCACGCATCGCAAATGAACTATATGGCTATATTTAGCTCAACGGCTCACGTCTGCTGTTCAGTGAGGGGTTAAAGTGTGTGTGTGTGTGAGACTGACAGCAGTCAGCTGTCCCACTGACCCGCCACAGCATGAGGAAAGTCGAACACACACCTTCAGCGCTAACGGTCACCTGAGTGTCTCTCGACCCGCATCTCTCTTCATTCTCTGCTGCTGATGTCAGACGGTTATTTCTGTTCGGTGAGGCTGGTGTCGTGTGACCCAACCACCATTAACCCAATCTGAAGATCCCTCTCTCTCTTTCAGTGTGTCTACAACTCCAGCTGTGCGTGAATTAGATGTGACAGTAGTTTTTAGGGGTGTGACAATATATCGCAATACAAAAATGCAACAAAATGTATCGTGTATAGTTCACACAAAGTGAAAATTACTGTGTGAAAAACAAGTTTACAGAGTTTTAGTGTCAGTACGACATTAAACTACTATATATAATATTGAATAATGCAATGGGGGAATGTCTTATGTTACCAGTAAAAAGTGGCCTACATTATTTTAAAGCTGCTGTCCGTAACTTTTTTGGGTTAAAAATTATCCAAAATAATAATAATTAAAAAAAACATAACCAGCCAGTGTTCAAAAATATCTGCTTGCTTTTGCCCGATTCAAAACGGTTAGCTTGTAATAATGATTTTAATTCCAGTGGTACTGGTGGATTTCCGCGGGAAATTCGAGCATGTCTTTGCGTCATTACGTCACATCTGTACACATAAAGAAGGCGTCCCGGCTAGTCGGCTATACTGCGTGAGGATGTTGGAGGTGGACATTTTTAGCCTTTTCTCACAGCATTAAATAATTAAACTTATGGCGGATCCAGAAAGGTTCAAACGACAATCACCAGTGACAACTGGACATTCACCACTTGTAAAACCCCAAATAATTCGGACTTCGGAGTGGGTAACGTTAGAGAAAAAAGAGACTGCAACTGGCCCACGCGAAAACAAGGATAAACATCGGTTCAAAACGGACGCAGAGACGGCTTTTTTTCTTTTAGGACAGGTAAGACATTTCAATAGTTCAATCGTGTAACAGTAGCACACTTGTTCGCTTAATTCACACAGTTACGGAGTTTCCTGTCTTTATTCGTTTAGCTATTATGGTAAATATTTTGTGCTAGCTATGAGAGGGAGCAATTCACCTCTACTCCAAGCAAACCAAACCGGCCTCCTCCGAAATTATATATAGTTTTAAATATGCATCGGATTACAGATAAGTGTTTTTTTTTCTTTTCTTTTTTCTCAAAGAAAACCAGTAAAGAAACATTAATTTATTGGTATGACAATTAGAAATTAGACTGCACAGAAATAGAAACTGAACTACAGGGTAATCATAATACACATTAAATGTAGTCACAATGCTGATGTTGATAATTTGAGAACAAAGTATAATTTGAAAGGTTTGACGCGATCGTTATCGTTATATTTAAGGCTTTCCCCCCTTAGTTGATGTGGATGTTACTTACTTTTTCAGATGACATTTTCCGATGAAAATTCGTATGTTGTCATGGTCATACTGTAGGCCTACTTCCAAAAGTAGAATGTGTGATTCTGAATGCCAGTTTCCACATCGGCGCGGTGACTGACAGACTCGCAGTCTCAAAACATTGTGTTCATCCGCGCTGTTTCATGCCGATGTGCAACTCACACAAAGTTAATAATTCCGCAATAACTGCAATTACAGATTTCAAACAGAGATGTCGACAAAGAGGAAAAATGTCGGACTGCAGCTTTAAATATATCTAGTCGGTGAAAGAGTGCAAGCATAAAAGCCCCAGAATCATGAATATTTGTATTCTGGTGTCACCAGCACCAAGTCCAAGCCTGCTCATTTACAACCACAATGTAATGCCAAATTAAGATATGTCTTGGAGTATCGCAATAATATTGTATCGTGACTTCAGTATCGTGATATGTATCGAATCGTGACATTGAGGGTATTGTTACACGCCTAGTAGTTTTACAGCACCTACACTTCACAAAAGCCCTGCTGGTTACCAAAGTTACCCTGCTTTATTAATGTTCACAAAAACAATATACATTGATTGTTGTAGTTTGATGTTCGTCTAACTTTTTTTTAAATGTTACTACTTGTTTCAGAACATTCAGAGAACATTCAAAAGTAACGTTTCATAATGTTTGAAGAATTATTAACCGGAATGTTTCTTATAACCAAGAAAACACATATTTTAAAACATTTAAAAAAAAATTTCAACATTCAGAAATAGTGTTTTCATAAACGCAAAACTAAATGCAGTATATTCCGTTTTTTTATTACCATTAAAACCAGTTAGGGTCAGTTTGATAAAAGATTAAGATCCATAGATAACATGTTTTTCTTTTGACCACTGACCTTATTTTGAGAGGACCTTTAGCACAGGCTCGTTAGCATTAGCTGTGTGTGACATGTATACACTCACCGGCCACTTTATTAGGTACTCCATGCTAGTAACGGGTTGGACCCCCTTTTGCCTTCAGAACTGCCTCAATTCTTCGTGGCATAGATTCAACAAGGTGCTGGAAGCATTCCTCAGGGAGTTTGGTCCATATTGACATGATGGCATCACACAGTTGCCGCAGATTTGTCGGCTGCACATCCATGATGCGAATCTCCCGTTCCACCACATCCCAAAGATGCTCTATTGGGTTGAGATCTGGTGACTGTGGAGGCCATTTTAGTACAGTGAACTCATTGTCATGTTCAAGAAACCAATTTGAAATGATTAGAGCTTTGTGACATGGTGGAAGTAGCCATCAGAGGATGGGTACATGGTGGCCATAAAGGGATGGACATGGCCAGAAACAATGCTCAGGTAGGCCGTGGCATTTAAAAGATGCCCAATTGGCACTAAGGGGCCTAAAGTGTGCCAGGAAAACATCCCCCACACCATTGCACCACCACCACCAGCCTGCACAGTGGTAACAAGGCATGATGGTTCCATGTTCTCATTCTGTTTACGCCAAATTCTGACTCTAACATCTGAATGTCTCAACAGAAATCGAGACTCATCAGACCAGGCAACATTTTTCCAGTCTTCAACTGTTCAATTTTGGTTAGCTCTTGCAAATTGTAGCCTCTTTTTCCTATTTGTAGTGGAGATGAGTGGTACCCGGTGGAGTCTTCTGCTGTTGTGGCCCATCCGCCTCAAGGTTGTGCGTGTTGTGGCTTCACAAATGCTTTGCTGCATACCTCGGTTGTAACGAGTGGTTATTTCAGTCACTGTTGCCCTTCTATCAGCTCGAACCAGTCTGGCCATTCTCCTCTGACCTCTGGCATCAACAAGGCATTTCCGCCCACAGAACTGCCGCTCACTGGATGTTTTTTCTTTTTCGGACCATTCTCTGTAAACCCTAGAGATGGTTGTGCGTGAAAATCCCAGTAGATTAGCAGTTTCTGAAATACTCAGACCAGCCCTTCTGGCACCAACAATCATGCCACGTTCAAAGTCACTCAGATCAACTTTCTTCCCCATACTGATGCTCGGTTTGAACTGCAGGAGATTGTCTTGACCATGTCTACATGCCTAAATGCACTGAGTTGCCGCCATGTGATTGGCTGCTTAGAAATTAAGTGTTAACGAGCAGTTGGACAGGTGTACCTAATAAAGTGGCCGGTGAGTGTATGTGCACTCTGCTTTTAGAAACCTTTCAAAAATAAACCTCAGGTAATGTCCCAGCATGTTCCTTAACAGGCGATATAAGATGATATATCGCCTGACTTGCACAAGTTTTAACTCATGATTTTTAGTAAAGGTTACAGGAAGAGTTTCTGACTTTTCTCGATGTTTTCCCAGAATCCTCCTGCTGGGAATCGCTATCCTGTCGCTGTACTCCGTTCACCTGTTACTCGTGACGGCCAAAGAAGGAGGTGAGTGTGTCGAGAGATTGAAAAACACACGTTTACATATGAAACATGCAGTTGATGCGGTAATATCTTCTGGCTGCAGGATCGCTGATCTACGAGAAGCTCGGAGAAAGAGCGTTTGGATGGCCGGGAAAAATGGCAGCATTTGGATCTATAACTCTGCAGAACATAGGAGGTAAAGTTGTTATCTTTAAAGAGCACCTATTGTGCTGTTTTCCGTCTTAATCGTTCTTTAGTGTGTGTTGTTGCTGTTTGAGCATGAAAAAGTTATTCTCTATATCAGTGTCCCTGTTTCTGAACTCCCTGAAACGCCTCCATTGTAGTCTTGAGTTTCTTCCGGGAACGAACACGTCACAATATTCCTCATTATAATAATTAATACGCAGAATAAAGGGGTGGTGCCTGGTTGAGTTATTTAGTAGTGTGTTGAAACCAAGCCGAAACCTTCCTCTCTCTCTTGAAACCAACACTGAAGTGACATAAACTGCAGTTCATCGACTGGCCACTAGAGACCGGCTGCAAAAGAGAGCCAATCCCATAGACCTCCATGTTAAAATGCCCAACTTTACAGCAGAAACAAATGTGTTTACAGTCTGGTACAAAAAGTGGTTTTGGTCTATATAGCTAATTTTGCCCTTCATGACGACTGTGAGCGGGTGAATTTTTTTATAACTCATCCGTTTAAATTATATTAAGCCTTAAAGTTGTGCATAATTAAGGGCGTGGCTACTTGAGTGACAGGTGGATTGCCGCTGATGTCACTACTAGCCGTTTGTCTGCTGTCTGTTAGCGTCACGTCTCCTCAGCTAATCCGTCTCGCTGCGCATTTTCGTTTATCCGGGAGTGACGCGCGGCCAAGATGGCGACGCCCAGCTCCGCCCACTTTGGGCTTCAAAAATGCTCTTCAGAAACACTATGGGTGACTCACACACACACTGCGAACATATTTTTTTAAGGTCTATGGTTGAAACGGGCGGTTATGGTAAGGGGCGGGACATTTCCCAAACACACTTGAAGCACTCGACCAGTCACAACACACTAATCCAGCCGGCCAATCAGAGCACAGTGCGCTTTTCAGAAGGAGGGGCTTCATAGAGACAGGAAGTAAACAGAGCGTTACTGACAGACTGGGAAGAGAGGAGCCGCAACAATGGAGAATATGAGGAAAATAATCAACATTCAAGCAGGAAAACCTGTTCTAGTAGAGAAACAACAACATCAAGGCTTTTTAAAAGATTTTTTTGCATGAGTGACATTACATGAATGTGTTTGGTTTGTCTTCAGCCATGTCCAGCTACCTGTTCATTGTCAAATACGAGCTGCCAGAGGTGATCCGTGCGTTCCTCGGGCTGGAGGAGAGCTCTGGGTGAGTCTCAGTGATGTTGAATGAGTGTTTGTGTCTTTATACAGGGTTCGTACAAAGTACTTGAAGTGACTTTTTGAATTTTAAGTCCTGGAAAACCCTTGAAAACAGACATATTTATGAAAAGGTACTTGAAAAGTGCATGAATTATTGAAAGACAATATATGCAAAATTAGTGTTTAACTTATCTGCCTATCTGATATATATATATATAGAGCCATTTCGAATGGCTATGAGCGTGAAATTGCTCATATATTTCCAGTATATGATACAGCTTTCATTATTCAGGTCAATCATATATTCATGAGAGAGAAAAATTAGTTTGAACAAGGCAATATCTTTGTCATAGTATCTTTCAATGGTTAAAGATACCTCAGTCATTGCATGTGCTGCACTTTATTTGTACCATTTTGTTTTATTTATTTTATTTTTTATTGATCTATTTACCCTTTTTTAGAAGTTGAAAGATAATGAAGATATTGTTTGATAGGTGAGATCTCGGATTGTAGTCCTTGAAAACCAAAGAAGTAGTGCGTGAATAGTTCTTGAAAGTCCTGGAATTACATTTTACAGTGTCTGTACGAACCCTGTACAGGTGAAACTCGAAAATATCGAGCAAAAGTTAA
>JARWKJ010000013.1:41995598-42078098 GCA_029959095.1 Rhinichthys osculus | reverse complement strand
AGGACTGTGGGAAACTCCTCAGGGCTGATATATGAGTGATGTGTATCAGTGCTCTCACACACAGTGCTGTGAATCAAGGCTGTCTGCCATGAATGGGCACAGTGGGCGCCTGAGCGGTGACAGGTGTGCTGCCCGTGGCCTTATAAAGACCCTCAGGCTGTCCAGCTCCAGTTTCACACGTGTGTAACGTGTGTTTCAGTGCGTCCAGTCTCGCTTCTCCTGATCAACACATCTGTGGATGGAGAGATTGATTTATCACACTTTTAATAAATCTGCTGCTGAGTGTATTGTTATAAACTGTATGAGTGTATAAACTGTATTGTTAAAAAATATATATATTTTTTTTTTGGTGCATTTTTTACTGTTACATTTATTGTTATAATAATTTTATTATAATCTTTTATATATATATATTCTTTTTAAAATATGATAATATATTAATAAAATATATATATATATATATATATATATATATATATACCTTTTAAAATATGATAATATATTACACAATAGATTTAACTTTTTAACAATTAACGTTTATTATTAAATGTGAATATATTCTCTTTTAATATATTTTTTAGATAATTTAATATATTAATATATTTACAATATTTTGAAAACATTTTTACACACATTTATACTTAAACTAATTATATATATATTTTAAATATGATTGTATTTATTAAGATATTATTTTATATATATATATATATTATATAATTTTTTAAATTGTACAAAAGGTGTTTTTTTGTAACATTTATACACACACACACATATATATATATATATATGTGAATATATATATATTCACATTTAATATATTATTAATATATAAAATATATTAATATATTAAATGGTGAATATATGAATCAAAATATGTTTACAACACTACTTAAATTTTAAAACATTTTCCACATTTTTTGTTTAAATCTAATATACTTCTAAATATTTGACCTGTTATTATATATCTGATGTTATTGGTAACATATTAAGTCTGTATATATTCATTTTTAATGTTCATCAATAAAAATATTAGCATTTTAAAATATTAATATGTATTTGTATTAATTATTTTATATGTTTTTTTAATATATCTTTATTCTAACTATCTCTCAGTGTTAGCCTGTGCTTTGCCCCTGTGATTACGCCGGTCTGTCTGTGGGCTCGAGGAGCTTTAATTGACAAACGACACTGTGATTAATGTGAGGTCACTGCAGCCCGGGGTCAAAGGTCACGTCAGGGCCTATTAGGGTCAATGAGCTTCACTCACATGATCACGTCTTGTGCTTCAGACTGACTGAGAGCAACACTTCAGCTACTCTTAATATTGATGTTTCTGCCTTTATCGGGGTGTGTTGTAGTGTCTGCGCTGGTTCTCCTCCACAACACACACGTGTGGTTTGTGTTGTTCTGCAGAACCGCTCACCTTGATCTGGTTTTGTGGTCGATGACTGATCTCTTTAGCTTCCTCTGGGTTTGTGAGCTCAGGAACTATTTTCAGAGCCGCTTCTTTGAAGCCAGCAAGTTAAGCTGCTCTTTTACAGTAACTAAACAACACTGAGGCTGAACGTGTGTTTGTCTACACAACGAGCAACAGATTCAGCTATTCAGAGCCACAACATCTTTCAGACATTTCTTAGATTATAGTATTTTTAAACAAAAAAGCAGAAGTGGCACAAAAAACAATGACCTCAGTATGATTTGAACTTGAACGTGTAAATATACACTGCACACCACTGTATTATATTTCTACATATACTATTATAACTAATAACACTGCATTGAAACCAGCGATCAAGAGCAGTGTTTAATTATACACACTAATGTCTGAAAGTTTGGTGTCAGTAAGATTTTTGTAGTGTTTAGCTGAGCATAACATTTTTTCGATCAAAAATACAGTAAAAATAGTGAAATATTATTACAATTTATAATAGCTGTTTTTAATATGAAAATATGTTCAAATGTAATTTATTCCTGTGATCAAAGCTGAATTTTCAGCATCATTACTCCAGTCTTCAGTGTCACATGATCCTTCAGAAATCACTCTAATATGATGATCTGATGCTCGAGAAACATTTATGATTATTATCGGTGTTGAAAACAGTCGTGCTGCTTCATATTTTTGTCACAGCATGAGCTCAGATCAATGAGGCCTACGATCAATCACTTCCAAAAACAAATACTAAACATGTGCTGATTGTCAGAAAACAAGTTAATAAAAAGATTGAATCCAATATTTAGCATTTCAAGACACTCTAGGACACCTTACAAATGAATTTAAATGAACAAATGAACAATGAATTTAAACATGAATTAAAAAAAAAAATACACAAAGGCTGTCAATCAGAATAAGCTATAAAAAAAAAGAGTTTTGAAATAAAGGTAATGGCTGATTCAGATGACACGATTTGTTTGTCTGTTACGATAGTCACTGTGTCAGAGAACGTGATTTTGACTCCTAAAATCTTGTTGTGTCGTGGACAAGAAACATGTCAGACCACACATCGCTTCCCGACCAGTCATCGCGTGCCGTCTCACACGCACACATTCACTCGCACACACACACACACACACACACACACTCACACACACACGCACAATAACTCACACAAACTCACTCACTCACTCGCACACACACATACATACACACGCACTCACTTACACAATCACACACACACACTCACTCGCACACACGCACAATAACTCACACAAACTCACTCACTCACTCGCACACACACATACATACACACGCACTCACTTACACAATCACACACACACACTCACTCGCACACACGCACAATAACTCCCACAAACTCACTCACTCGCACACATACACACACACACACACACACACTCACTCGCACGCACAATAACTCACACAAACTCACTCACTCACTCGCACACACACATACATACACACGCACTCACTTACACAATCACACACACACTCACTCGCACACACGCACAATAACTCCCACAAACTCACTCACTCGCACACATACACACACACACTCACTCGCACGCACAATAACTCACACAAACTCACTCATGCTCACTCTCTCACACACACACACACACACACATACACACACTCACTCGCACACACGCACAATAACTCACACAAACTCACTCGCACACATACACACACACATACACACACACACACATACACACTCACTCGTACACACAATAACTCAAACTCACTCACTCACTCGCACTCACTCACTCACACACACACACACACACTCACTCGCACACACGCACAATAACTCCCACAAACTCACTCACTCGCACACACAATAACTCACACAAACTCACTCACGCTCACTCTCTCACACAGACATACACACACACATACACACACTCACTCGCACACACGCACAATAACTCACACAAACTCACTCGCACACATACACAAACACACACACACACACACATACACACACATACACACATACACACACATACACACTCACTCGTACACACAATAACTCAAACTCACTCACTCACTCGCGCTCACTCACTCACACACACTCACACACACACACTCACTCGCACACACGCACAATAACTCACAAAAACTCACTCACTCTCGCACACATAATTTACATACATACATACACACGCACTCACTCGCACACACAAACACACACACACACTCACTCACTCACTCTTGACGGAAGCCGTCGTGGAGGAAAAACATGCTAGTCTTTTTATGGTGATGTCGTGAAGCATCGCAGATTGTCGTCCACTATGACACACACTATACGAGATGAAACGATCGGATCTTGTCTAAATGGTGTACCCTGACCCAGGCATGAGAGAAGTGCCGCTGTCCTCACGGTCACTCTCAGACACGAGTCGAGCCGCAGGTCACGGGGGGAATGTCACACGTCGGGTCCTGTGGGCCGCCGGCAGATGCCGATGCTCCGAGCGGGCGGACGGAAATGTGGCACGCAGGTGACGGCCAGAAACCTCGGCTTCATGTGAGAGTCACAGAGCAGTGTCTCTTCAGGCACTCTCTGATCCGAGACGGTTACGCAACGCTATCATGCTCTCTCTGACTCCGTCTGCTTCCTAAAGCGTGTGTTACTTTTAGAGTTCACAGACCAACCAACCCGTAGTTATTAAACCATAACTGGGAACTCCATTAATCAACGTCGTCTCATTCTTAAATTATGTATATTATCCCTTTCTAGCATCATATTTATTACAACAACAACCACCCACATCATATAGTTATTTTTGCAGTTACACTCTAAAAAATGCTGGGTTGTTTCAACCCAACTTTGGGTCAAATATGGACAAACCCAAACGTTGGATTAAAAATGCAATTTATGTAACCCAACGGCTGGGTTTGTCCATATTTGACCCAAAGTTGGGTTGAAACAACCCAGCATTTTTTTATAGTGTACAGTTCATACATGTATTTGCTACTTGCAACATTTATTGTTAAAAAATTAAAAATATATAGATTTTTAAAATACTATATTTTTACAATATAATTTTTTTTACTTTAATATATTAATACACTATATATTTTAATATTACTATTTTATATATATTTGTATACACTTTAATATATTTTTAATATTTTGTTACATTATTTATATATATATATATATATCAAGTAAAATATGTATATATATAGTTAAACATATTTTACTTGATTGCACAGTTACACCTGCATTTATTTTAGATTTTTTGTCTTGTATTAACCTTAAATATAGTTTTTTATATATTGTATTTTTTTAGTACAATACATAAACTTAATTAAATCAAGATACATTTACTTGAGAAGCAAAATGACTTATTTTGTCTCGTTTTTATCATAAATTCACTTAATTTTGGATGAATTTTTCACAAAACAAGTTTTCTCTTTGAATTAATTTTATATTTCTGACCACATTGGCATATTTTCTTGTTTTAGGTGTAAACTTGCTTAATTTTGCGTCTCAATAGTGTTTCTGTTTTGTGTAAATGTACTTTTTAAAAGAGTGTTTAGATATTTGCACAGGAAAACAAGACAAAACCCTTTTTCTTTTTCTTTTTTGAAGTGTAGATGCAACTGATCACGTGATGAGTTTTAAAGTGAGACGCTCGTTTCTTTGCTCGTCAGATGCAGGTGTGTTTATAGAAACGCTACATTTAGTTTTGTATACAATTAATATGTCAATAGTGCTAGTGTATAGGTGTGCGCAGCGTAAACTAAAAGCAACACAACTGGGTTTCATTGGCTCTAAAGAAAGTTTTCTTTCTTTGAACTCTGTCAGTCAGACGCTTCTGCTGCTGTTGGCTGATGCAACTCTACCACACAGTTACACTAGTAATCCTGTCTCCGGCCCCGCCCACGTGTGTGTGTGTGTGTGTGTGATGAACTTTGCCCCAGTGTGAGCCGGTTCTCATGCTCTGAGCGGATCAGTTCGGGTCCTGTGACCTGCGCTCAGATCACTCACTCACTCACCTCCCGGTCCATTCAGAGTGACTTCTGTGTGTGTGTGTGTGTGTGTGTGTTTGCAGTGCTCGAGCGAGTTCATAACAGTAATATTAGTTCTCAAAGGAATTCCATTAAATCTAAATAGAAAATCGTGTTCATATATGAAGTTGTTTTCTTTTCATTTGTTTGGGATCCTCTAAAGCCGCCGGGCGGTTGTTCTGGAACTGAATGTAATCTCATTTGCTTTAGCTTTAGCATTTCAAGCATGTTTTCAAATTCAGATTTTTGACCACAGTGCATATAAATATTGTGTATTTTATCCCTGTCTAGAACTATATTTATTACAACAACAAAAATGCCCACATCGTCTAGTTATATTTGTAATTATAGTTTATACACACAATTGCAGTTCAACAGTTACTGTTAAAAAATATTTATATAATTCTTAAAAAATATATTTATTTATTTTAAAAAATATATATATTTATACTTTTTAATATATATATATATATATATATATATATATATATATATATATACATTTTTAACAATAAATGTTTTAATTTTTGGAAATTATTTTTGGAAATTATATTACATTACATTATAGTATTTATACAATGTAAAAGAAAGTTATTTTAACAAAACAAATTGAGAAATGTGTTTTATATTATATGAATTATATTTATTAATATAATCAAAATATATAAAAATGTTTGTTTTTTTACATCTAACGTTTAGTTAAATTATATAATATAAAAATTGTTTTTATGTTGTTTTTTTTTCTTTTTTTACATCTTTTAATCTATATAAATGTGTTTATATCCCTTTTGTCATTTAGGGATGAATGTTTTGTCCCAAACACACTCGAAGCACTCGACCAATCACAACACACTGATCCAGCCGACCAATCAGAGCAAAGTGTGCTTGTCAGAAGTATTGTAAAATAAATTGTGTGATTTGACATATTTCTGAATGATTTGTGTGTGTGTGTGCAGATTCGTTCGTCGGTCACCACGCTGTGTTTCGCAGGGAAAGAGTTCAGCTGGATCCGACACTTCCTCATCGCTGCCGCTATACTGGCCTTCAACAACCTCCTGGTGATCTTCGTGCCCACCATCAGAGACATCTTCGGCTTCATCGGTCAGTGCTTCTCCAGACGACACTTGATGTAGATGTGGCCTTCTCCCAGTCGAGAGGAGAAGAAACGGTAACGCACGTGTAATCTGTCCCACTCTTCCTCCTGCAGGCTCGTCTGCGGCCACCATGCTCATCTTCATCCTCCCTGCTGCGTTTTACCTGCGGCTGGTCAAGAGCATACCGCTCAGATCTCCTCAGAAAATATCTGTACGTACACAACATGTTATATATATGATTTGGTGTCTGTGCTATATCATAACATTATATTATGTAAGAAGACGGCAATCGCCATATTTCGCGAATGTATTATATTTCTATATGTATGGTGGTTGGCATCTTAATATATATCTTAATATTTTATATTTCTTATACTATATTATGTGTGTGTGTGTATATATATATATATATATATATATAAATGTACAGAATATTATATATAAAACATATAATATATTATATGAAGAAACCAACCACCAAAAAAAAAAAATATATATATATATATGTTTTATATATGGTTGGCATCATATATAAAATATATTAATATTTTAATAATATATTAATAAAATAAATAAAATATCATAATATTATTGGCATCATTGGCATATTTGGTTGGCATCATATGTAATATATACACGCAATGAGAAATATAATATTACATATGATGCCAACCATACAATTTTTTTTGTTTTTTTTTGTGGTTGGTTTCATCATAATATATTATGTCTTATATAATATTGTGTACATTTATTTATATATATATATATATACGCACACATAATATAGTATGAGAAATATAATTTCTGAAGAGGATGCAAAAAAAGTTATATAATATAATTTAAGAAATTTTCTTAGTTCTTATTTTTTTAAATTATATTATATAACTTTTTTTGCATCCTCTTCATGATCACCATATTATATTATTATCTACAGGCAGCCATTTTCCTGGTGTTTGGCGTGTTCTTCATGATCAGCATATATTATATTACATTATAATATTATATTATTATCTACAGGCAGCCATTTTCCTGGTGTTTGGCGTGTTCTTCATGATCGGCAGCTTGTCTCTCATCACCCTGGACTGGATCCACAACCCGCCCGGCTCTAAAGGTGCTCACTAACTCTGAAGCCCTCGCCATCCCGGAGATCGTCTCAGAACACACACCTCTCTCTCCCTCTCGCAGCCCTCGCTTGTTGTTTTAAGTTCTCTTGTGTGTTTTCTCAGCACTCGGATCTCTGCGTTCTCAGATTGATGTGAATTCATGGAGGAGATGATCCATCGCTCATTATGAATGTGAAAGATGGAGAGAGAGATTGGTTCATCAAATAAGCACTTCTGGATTTTTATCAAGACATGCCAACAAAGTTAATAATCACGTTTGCCTTCATTAGCTTACTTTATTGGTCACTGATAGTTTGTTGAATAGTTCACTCAAAAATGAAATTTTAGTCATTTTCTCCTTAAACCTTGATATGAAAGACAAGTAAATGATGATGATTTTCATTTTTGAGTGAATTATTTGTTTAATATTATCGTTTGAATCATATTTCCTCTTTGAGAGGGGGGGGGGAAGGTCCAATTATACAATTTTTGTACCAAAATGAAGGTTGTGCGAACAGTCGGTCCACAAAAGCTCCGCTTTTTCCTCTCAAACTGATGCATAAACCCAGATCCGCACAGCTGAACCAGATCCCGATGAGATTTCTGACTCCATTCTCTTCATTTGGGGGATTTTAAAGTGTTTAAGCTCCAGGAGTGAACTGAATGTTGGATCTCGTCTCCTTGCATGCTTTTTTTCCATCGCAGTCGCCGTTCAAATGAAGTCGAGATGTTTGATCCGCCGAATGCCACGCCAAAGGGGCAATGCAGCGTTTTTACGAGAATCTGCAGACGTTTGTGGCCGCTGACTCATTAATTACAGTTAAATCACGCGCAGGCCCTGACCTGATGTTAAAGAGGACCTATTCTGCTTTTATTACATGTTCAGTTCATCATTCTCTAGTGTGTAATGTTGCTGTTTGAGCATGAAAAAGGGAGTTCTTCTCTATATCAGTGTTTCTGAACCCCTGAAACGCCTCCATTGTAGTCTTGAGTTTCGTCCGGGAACGAACACGTCACAATATTCCTCATTATAATAATTAATGAGCAGAATAAAGGGGCGGGGCCTGGTTGAGTTAGTTAGTAGTGTGTTAAACTGGCGGTTATGGTAAGGGGCGGGACATTTCCCAAACACACTCGAAGCAACAACACACTGCTCCAACCGACCAATCAGAGCACAGTGTGCTTTTCAGAAGGAGGGGCTTCATAGAGACAGGAACTAAACAGAGCGTTACTGACAGACTGGGAAGAGAGGAGCCGCAACAATGGAGAATATGAGGAGAATAATCAACATTCAAGCAGGAAAACCTGTTCTAGTAGAGAAACAACAACAACGACTTTGTGAAAGAGCATAACAGGTCCTCTTTAACAGTGTTGGCCGTGAGCAAATAAGCTTGTACTGTCAATCCGAGATTGTGCCTTTTCCATCTTTCCGTGCTTTATCTGACGACACTGCCTTGCTGGAGAAAAACAACGACGTTTACAGAACCGAGACCATCGCGTCTCCGTCTCATCCGTGCTGAAGCGGGTTTCAGCGCGCGCCGGTTCAGCCAAAGTGGACGATATTTAAAGATCCTTTGGTGATCTACTTACTCATAAAGCAAATATTTCAAATGAAATGGTATGATATTTTTGCATGTTTTAAATCACAAACATGGTCTTTTTGGACATTGTATATGGTTTGTAAATAGTGTTTTTTTTTTTGGAAGGGACGACACATCAGATGTTCACCAGTAGAGTTTTAGTATTATATTTTAGATGTTGGTGCCATCGTGCCTTTTTCTTTTGTAAATTTGTAGAAAAGCCATTGTATTTCTATATTTCCTTCTCCATGGTTTTTATGACGAACTGAAAAATGGAGTTGCGTGTTTTTTTGTATGTTACTTGATTAGTTATCAGCTGAAATGGTACAGAGAGCCTCAAAGATGAATGTTTGGTCACATTTAACATTTGAAACAATCAGATTGTGTTTTTCTCTCAGCAGTATTTGTCTTCCACTGTTTACTTCTGCAAACCACATATCAAACATGTTGGTAAGAGCGAGTTATGTGTTTTAAAGTCAACATAAAATCAATTTTAAGCATGTTTACGCTCTGTGCCTGTCGCTTCCATCAGGAAAAATTATGACGAATAAAATTGTCTTTGAATGTACGAACTGTAACAGTTTACATGTATTTTGGTAATGTGAAATGAACTCCGTATCCCAGTATTTCTCTGGCTGTAGATGAGCGTAGAGAAATGAGGCGAACGCTCACAAACTGCCATCATAATACACGCATAAACAAACGCTGTCGCTGAGCCAATCGGCTGCGACCTCCTGCGGCTCGACCAATCATGAGCTGCCACGTCACTGGGGGATTTTTGTATCACTGAAGCTGTTTCCATGTTATGTAACATGAAAAATAAAGAAATGTGAAACGACGTCACCCTTTGTGTTTTCACTGATGGAGAAAGTGTTACCGTAGTTATGTGAAGATGAAAGAAAATATAAAGAAATAATATAAGGCATCTCATAAATGCATATATAGTATAAATAATTATATTTGTATAATTACAGTACTGGAACTGAGGGAAAATGTACTTGGTTATCATTAAGGCAACACATTTCATTAAAATAATATTTTATTTATTATTTTAATAGCCCTAGAAATAAGATTTCTTTGTGTAAATGCTGAGTCATATTTCTGTACGTGTGTGTGAGAGAGAGAGAGTGTGCATGTTTATATGATTTATGAGGACATATTATTTGTATAATGACATGGGTATTACACTGGTACAAGGAAAACGTGGTTTATACGAGTCCTCGCATTAAAAAATGGCTAAAAAGCATATTAAACAATGTTTTATTAAAAATGCAGAAGGTTTTGTGCAATGGGTAGTGTAGAGACAGAATACATTTGGATATTTCAACAAATATACATAAAAACCATCGTGTCGGAATGTCCTCACAATGAGAGAATCGGTAATAAAACGTGTGTGAGTGTGTGTGTGTGTTCTCGGTCAGGATGCAGGTCACTGTCTCAGCATGAATCGTGTCAACAGCTGGTTACGAAGACCACCACACACGCACATCTGGCCGATCATCAGGTCCGTCTGCTCTCACAGTCTGTTCAATCATCAGATGCTCGTTTCAGACACTTAATATCCAGCAACATTATCAGTTTTGAGCTGAATAATGACACTATTGTCTTCAGCTGACCTGAACTTGTTTCAAAATCAATGAATGTACACATTTATTGATCTGAATAGTGACTTTATACTAGCTATTTATATATACAGACATATGCACACAGTCTCATTTCTCAAACTCGTTTTATTAAAATACATACATAAAATATTTAGAGGTGTAATGTGAAATGTGATTTTTTTTTTTTTATTGACATGCATGTAATGAAATCACTATGCATTCAATTTACCGAACAAGCAGCTCGTGTCAGTGATCTACAGCTTTTTCTGCATTTTGCAAGTCACATGTGAACTTACATTTCAGAGCCTTTCTTCGCGTTTGAGGAATTTGACTGGGTTAATCCGGCACACCTTAGGTACACAATTAACATATTCAACACATAAACCTATGAAATCTGTGTTGGAGACGGGTAAAAATGCATAATATTGAGTTTGTGATCTGCATGTCACGTGCGACTCTATTTAGTTCTTTAAAGCGGACCTGAGTGAAAACACTCTGCATTTGAATATTTTGAGGAATGTAAAGGAGAGGCTTGTTGAAAATTAAGGAAGAGAATGTGAGAGAAAACGTTTTAATGATGTAAAGAATGTATTTTATAATGTCGTATAATGGTGTTTTTTCTCTAATGTTGATTAATAATAGAATGTACTGTAGCATTTACAGACTCTCCTAAATCACACAAGACTTAAAAAACACCAGGATTGTCTGTGGATCATAATAACTTTGTTCATCATGACAGAAAAGATGCTCTATTGAAGCTAAAACTGAGTAGAATGGCAGTTCTGTGCGTTTCTAACATCTCAGCATCACAGCAGTGTGTGAGGTCAGCAAGAATCAAGTTTTTGAGACATTAGCTGAGTCATAACACACACAAACACACACAAACAGATGTATTTTTGTTCAATTAAACACTGTCTAGATTGACAACGCCCTCATTCAGGGAATTTTTAGGCTCATTCCTATGGGACGTCCTGCCAAACTTGTCTTAACAAGCAGCAGTGACCAGGAGGAGCCTTTATGTCCAATAGGAAACTTCTTGTTTCAAAAGGACATGTCAACACAGGGAAGGAAAGTGTGGCATTTCATGGGCAGATTCATGCTTGGAAGTAGCACTTTTTTGAACCCAACCCTACAATGACCCGCAAAAGACATCCTTCACCTCTATTATCTTCACACAATCCCTTGATTCATGCTATAATCATCAGAGATGAAGCTCTGAGGCCTGTAAAGAGATGCCGAGGTGATGCCTGATTAAAACCACACCTGCTATTAAAGCTTTATTAGTCAAGCAAAATGGCATTTTTTCACAAGTGGAATGAATTTGATGTGTGATAAGTGAGTTTGCTTCATGCAGTGAGTGAGTTGTAAGGTGTTTGATGAGTCACTAGTGCGACTGGCACACATCAACCCTTAAACGCTCGCCTCGGGACGAGATCATTATACACATTAACCTTCAGTATTCCTCATTATAAATATTATAACAACTGAAATGAGAAAATAATGTGTTTTCTGATCATTTTTATTAAAAGTGTGTGACCCCGAGGTATGACAGTGTTTTGTTTTTTTACGCAACAATAATTGAATCTCTGATGACTCAATAAGTCCAATTCAATATACACATCAAGTATACTGTCAGAAGTATTATTGATTTACTTATTAGTTATCGATGAGCTCTCACGTTAAAAGTCATGATGGTATACAGGAACTCAAAATGAACCCTTCCGATTTCCAAAAGGTAATGAAATATGCTTTATTTTATTCTTTTCTCATTGTTATTAAAATATCAGGAGGGTTTTATAGCCTGCTGTATTTAGAGATTCATCCGCATTAGTTATAGAGCTGGGTCACTAAAGACCCGAGTATGTAATAATAATGATAGGCGAAATATTCATGTATTTAAGGGTTAACTGTGCCAGACTGAAAGCTTAATTTACATCATAAATGACCCCAAATCCCGATCCACAGGGAATCTGAGGTAGATGTAGTGTCGAGACTGACGAGGTCATGTGAGGATTGTGTTTCCTCCGTGTTTCCAGGGCGTGTCGGAGGACATGTGTGCACAAGCTCACAGAAAATGACCCACACACACTCAATAAACACGTCGAGTGAGGATAAATGTCCAGACACTAGACACGTAGAAAACAACACTGCCAATATCATGTTTATTTTCCATATGGAAGCTTTTCATAGACTGTGATGACGTGTTCAAAGATTTTTTTATATAGATATTCATTCTTAAAAATTTGAAAAAAAGTCAGAATTTGAATGAAAAAAACTCGCTAGTAAATTTGACAATTAATTACAAAGAGACGGCAAATAACACATTGAATTAAAAGTAGACTAAAAAAGTATTTTCTTGTAAAAAGCACTCTAATAATTTTAATCTTTTTACAGTATACTTTGTATTTTATTAGCTTTGCATTAAATACATTTTTTTATAAAAAAATATTTTATTTTGCTGTTGGAGAAAATGGGAGTGCAAAAATATTTTTTCTAGTTTCCGTTCACCACTATGTGAAGATATGAATAGATTTCTGTGTTTGATTTGTAGGGTGTTTTTGTTGACTTTTGTATGATAAATAATGTTGCTACTGTGTTGTCACCACTCGACGTCATTAATTAATTATCAATACGTTAATGGTTCATTTATGAATAGGATCACTATGACTAAGGTGATTTTAACAACCATGACAACATCATGCATGAGGGAAGCTTGCACTGTCACACACACTCTCTCTCTCTCTCTCTCTCTCTCTCTCTCTCTCTCTCTCTCTCTCTCTCTCTCTCTCTCTCTCTCTCTCTCTCTCACACACACTCTCTCTTCTCTGGGTGACTCAACGCTTCACCTGTAGTAACAGCGCAGGTCACGTGAGCAGACGGCCATGTCAGGTTGACTCAGGAGCTTTTGAATGAAGCTGAATGTCATTTCACGATGCATTTATTAATCTGTCTGTGACTGAACTGTGTATAGTGGGTATTTAGGCAGTTTGCACACTATTTTCACAATAAATGTACTTTTTTGTTCTTGCTGCATGGTGCAAAACTCATGCTACACTGTGGTAATTGTTACCTTAAAGGTATTTTTTTTACTTGATTTACCCATTAATTATTTTTTTTTTTGGAATAAATTAATGCATATAGGGTGATTCAGCAATATGTTGGTCATATTTATGACTTGAAAAACAATAGGCTATAATTTTTGGTTACCATGTGTATATACGTCATAAACGCATCTGAATGTACGGAGTGTATTTGTTTGTGTTTGCGGTTAGCGTGCAGGAACACGGCGTACTTTTACACTGTAAATGATTGAGTATTTTGGTATGTTGCTGTTCTGTAGAAACCAACACCTGGATATCTTCTTGTCACAAACTGTCACAGAAATGTATGGTCTTCAATTAATTGATTGATTAACTACTGAAACTGGCAGGAACACCTGAAGGCTGTGGTCCAGTTATTATCTAACCATTGTTTATCATTTGAATGCTTGTTTGTGTATCGGAATGTCCTTCAGTAAACGACATTAGGCAATGCTTTTATTCAGAAATTGCATTAATGGAAATTTTTACAAAAGTTTCTCCTGGGAAATTATTAGAGTTTATTGTTGTTTTGTTTATTTATTTTTGTTTTGTTTGTTTGTAAAGATAATTTTATTAAATTATTATATACCATTCATTGAAGTGTTATTGTTATTATGATTATTTTAAATGTATTACTCTTGAGTTTGCCATGAATATAGCCACTGATACAGCATAAAATAAAACATAAATTAAATACATGAAGAAATCCACTTTAAAGTTGTGGACAAAACAGAATGGTGTACAGATAATATCAATCAGACCTTTTAAGAAAATATGTGTTTATCCATGCAAAATACAACTTGGCCTAATCATTTTTGGGTTACCAATTTTTGTTCAGTGTATACGTCCGAAAGATTTGATTTTGAGAAAAGTTGAGATGAATGCAAGCTTCCAGGGGTGAGATTTAGAATAAGTCCTGCATACAACACCAGAGAGAAGTCTGTCGTTTTCACTGGAAGACCCATTTAGACCTATAAATGAGGTTACTCTTTTGGCTTAAATCGATGCGTACGGCCGAAGCTATAGTTATTTTAAACGATAAAGTTTTAAAGATGGATATTTTTCTTACATGAACACATCGGTTCACTTCAGAAGGCCTTTATTAACCCCCGGAGACGCATGGAGCACTTTTATCATGAATAGATGCACTTTGATGGACTTCCAAAGACAGACACCCATTCACTCCATTTATAAAGCTTGGAAGAGCCAGGACATTTTTTAATATAACTCCGATTGTATTCGTCTGAAAGAAGAATGTCATATAAACCTAGGATGACTTCAGGGGGAGTAGGCTAAATCATCATGGGCTAATTTTCATTTTTGGGTGAACTGTTCCTTTAAAGATTATATGGGCTCATGAAACTCAAGCAAAATTGAAGTAATATATTTCTGTACTTTTACTCGAGTAGGCTAATTGATTTGTGTACTTCGTCCACCACTGATAAGTTGTTCATTAACATACATTTATAAAAACAGATTTCTGTACATTTAAAAACAAAAAGACTGAAGTAAATATCAAAGATGGCGACGTCCATATCACTGCAAACTAAAGTCATATATCACAGTTGAAGCGACACACGTCCGTCAATCAAACCGCGTCAAATCTGACTGGAGCAACTCCGATGGAAGACGGTGATTAAATCTAAAACCTTCAGATGACACGCAGCACATATATCCGCCTCCGTATGTTACCAAAAACAGAGTTATTATCATATATAGTTCGATTATAGAATGCGGTAGTCACGTAAAACGAACTGTGAATGACCGTGTGAACGCGTCGCGGCCTATAGTTATAGTGTTGATGGTCGTTGGTTGCTAAGTGTTCTGGGTGGTTGGTCTCAAGTTAAAACAGTGGTTCAAGGTGTTTTTTAAAATGATTTTCTGTTGTAATGTGTTACTGTTTCCCCCCGGGCGCCGTGATCTGTGACACCTCTCCTCACTTTCTACACAGGAAAAATAGCAGAGTAGTTTTTCCAGAGTAATTTTTTTTTTCCTCAAAAAGAGTTGTTTTTTATCTATGTTGAGTGAACAGAGTAAAATGTGTCCATAGAGTGGGAGCAAAATTAAAGAGTAACTGTGACTCCTCCCCAAAATCTTCTCCTCCCAAAGTTTCGTTTATCAGCCATTACTGTTCTGCACGGCCATCGCGATCGCGGTCTGCATTTGGGTTTGGAAGAGATCGTTGTGCTTCTGCTGGATTTAAAAGTAAGTAGAATTCCAAAGTTTTAGTACTCATTTTCATTAAAATCGCCTCTGTTTTGAGCTCAGATCATTTTGCCGCGTTTTTTGAACATTACAGAGATAGCTTTTATTTCTCATGTTAACTTGATTTGAAGTTTTACGTGACCGTTAGTGCTCGACAAGAAAATCACTAACGTTAATCACTTGTTAAATGCTGTGGTACACCAAAATGTTTAGCCTACGTTAGTTTACTGCGAAGGCGAACACATAGCCTAACCTTAACTTAGAGCTTTAGGATCACATTTTAAACTGGGCTCAAGATAGAACTAAGTTGGGATAAATTATCTTATTTTTGTAATCACCACAAAAGCAAACAACGTTAGATAACATAAGTTATAGCTTACATAAACTTTAATTGACACTAGTGAAACTAGCTAGCTGCATATTGATGTGTGCCCAGTAGCCTAAGTTATAACTTACGTTAACGTTAAATATTGTGACGAGCGGCTCGAGTTGAGCGCCACATGTACTTGACTCTGTAAAGAGTTAAGTTAACGTTAGCCTTAATAGGATTGATGGAGGCCATTTATAAGTTATAGCTTACATAAAATTTAATTGACACTAGTGAAACTAGCTAGCTGCATATTGATGTGTGTCCAGTAAGTTATACGTTAACGTTAAATATTGTGACGAGCGGCTCGAGTTGTGCGCCACATGTACTTGACTCTGTAAAGAGTTAACTTAACGTTAGCCTTAATAGGAATGATGAAGGCCATTTTGATGTGGTCATTTTGAGTGTTAACAATGCGTTAATTATTTCTTCATAATGAATAACTACACATGAACAAATGATTAACGCATTGTTAACACTCTAGTAACAAATATTAACTAACGAAATTCTGATTAATGAATTAGTGAGTAATAGCGCTCAGAATGTGGTAGTTGACTATTAGCTAATCAGTAACTTTTTTTTTTCATACCTCCCATAGGACTACTAATAATAACTACTACTGTATGCAGGTTCATAATTAACGTGAATAATGCATAATGTATAAAATATTGTAATGTTGGTAACCCACTGATAATGACTCAAGTATTACCAAATAATTCATAGGGAACTACTTATATGTACTTATACATATAGCCTAATCAGGGCTTCATCTGACTGTGACTGTTAACGCCTTATGTATAACTCTGTCTTTTTGGTCCCTCCAGAATGCAAACCAACAACGTTGTCAGAGTGAAGTTCAAAGATACCAAGAAATATATTTTTTCTCCAACACCTTTTACATTTCAGACGTTTTTGGAATGTGGTGAGAGATAACAAACTTTAATATTGTTAATATTATTAATACTTTTCCCTCTAAATTTTTTTAATAGTAATATAATAAGTGTATGATTGTATCTTATGGGGTATAAAAATAACTGTTTTAGTTCCTTTGGCATTGCTGGCCTTTGTCAATTTCTCAATGGTTTGTCTTCCTTCAGTTGCCAAGAAATTTGATCTTCCTACCATGGATGTAAAAGTCTTTGATGACTCAAAGACAGAGATTGATGAGGAAGCATTCGAATATCTGCTGACACGACCAGACTTTGGTGTCCTAGAAATTTTCATCCCAGGCACAGCAACCCTTGATGGTAAATTGCTTGACATGCTTATCAAGTTTTGTTTATTCTCAGCGATATTCACCAATTTGCATAGGCTAATATGTCTATTCGACTAATTATCAATTGCAGTTATAGCATGCAATCAAAGTAGTATGAACATCTTCAGACCATTGATATGGTTTATATTGCAGATTCTTTAAGCTTAAGCTCATATTTAGGAGATACTGAGGGCACGTCAGAGTCTGATGACACAGCAATGTTGATCAGAAGTCCTCCTGAAAAAAATCAAGCTGAGGAACGTTGCCTTGCCCAAGTAAGGATCACAAATCTTGCCTCTGAATTATATCTACTGTATATAGAATTATTTAAATAGTAAAGATATTTGGAACTATATACACACACTTGTCAGTTGTTAATAATGTTTCTCATCTCTGCTCAATATTACATCATTCCCCCCTCCAGATGATTGAAGATATCCTAAAGAGCAGCCCTGGAGGCGAGAAGGTCATAAACGAATACACGCGCACTAAAAGTCTGTCAGATGGCAGAAGACGTGACTTGGTAAAAATATTGGTTGCCCAGTTGACAAATGAACATGGGTAGGTTGTTCATACATTCATTTGTAAATTGATGTTTATGATGTTATGGGTTGTAATTAGTTTGTGTGTGTATAGAACAAGCCCTTCCCGACGTTTGAAGGAAGAATATGCAAAGGGAATCATCTCCCTATTCCCAAACTTGGCTGACCCCAGGAGCAAGCTTGGTTATGTAAGTAGCTGTTGCCTCTCAATCTTTTTGATTTACAGGAGGATATACTCTGTATATTGCAGAGTAAAGATTATCTACATTATTATTCATATGGTATTTATTTCCTTAATTGTGTAATGTATAACTACTAGGTCTGTGTATTGTTCTGGTCACAGGAGCATTATTACAATGCAGAAGATGGAAGTGGATATCTGGCATGGAGAATAAAAACCCTGCAGAAAGAAGCATCAGAGGGACGGATGAAACGCCAACGGCAACCACAAACAGGTGCGAGATTTGATGTTTAGTCTGCTTTTATTAGCTTGGATGGAAGGCTTAATAAACTTTTGTAACTTTTTTTATTGAACATACAACTTGGTTATTTTACTCATCTGTCTTTGAAGTATTATTTTGTTCCAGATTGGTCAGTCATTAAGTCATAATGTAAATAAGGTCGAGTGTTACATAGTATCTCTTCAAAATATAATTGCTGTTCTTTTTAAATGCAAAAATGTTTTGTATAATCATCCATGTTGGGCAAATTTAAAAGTCTGGGATACTCTCACTCTGGGATACTGTATATGCATGTTTTCTATGTTTTTTCCTGTCATCTAGTTCTGGTATAAATGTGTTGTGCTTTTGAAAGAAAAGGAACAAGATATTTTGTTTTCATATTGTCTTAAATACTTTCAGGTGGGCCAACTACTGACAGGGATCCCTTCAAAGAAGACAGCTGGTTGAATGATGAACGTCAGTGTCAGGAAGCAATTGCCCTGATGAAGCATACAGCTGATGAGGCAGTGGTAAAGGAAAAGATGAGGTTAACACTGGCCTATCGCCAGAAAATGCTGCACAACCCTAAAGAGTCATCTGATATTCTATCTATTTTCACACGATTCAAGGATATACCAGGCTTGGTATGTGACACTTCAAATCTTTAAACATGAAAACATACATGAAATTAAGTGCTATTGTTGTTCTGCAGTAATCCAGGCTCATTAGGTAAAAAACGTGAGTTTCTACTGTGGTTCCTACTTTAATTATCTTTGGCATTTTGTACAGATTGATCAAGATTTTGGACTTCTATTTGGTGATGCAACCTCTGCAAAGTTGTTGGAGAAGTGGTCTACCAACGTAAAACCAAAGGTTATTGCACAGAGCCGTGGCCTCACACAGACTAGTGAGCTCCAAGACCTCATCCAAAATGCTGAAGCCACTGAAGTTGAAGAAGGTAACTATATTGTGCTATAACTTAAATTATTTAATTGGAAGTTATGCATTTATGACAGCATAGGTTTATTCAGATCTATAGAGTTTAAATTGTGGTCACAACTTTACCCATTAGACATGCTTGATTCATATGCAACACAGACTTGCAATGGGTAAACTGTCAGAATGAAAATCACATGTTTCTCTAACATTTCTACCCTGATCTTCTCTCAAAGACCTAGTACAGGAGTTGCAGATTTACAGTTTGAAATGGCTTTCATTTGGGTCTCTTAATAACAAAACTATGGTTGAGTGGTTGAGATGTAGTAGATAAAGTTTAACTCTATGACCTTATTTCAATATCTGTAAATTTTTTCTCCTTAATTCATCCACACATCTGTAGTCATCAAGATTTGGACATTAATGTGCGTTTAATACTGATTCTGTGTGCAGTATAAACTAAAGTACTGGAGTGGTTAATGTATTTATACTGACACATCATCCAAGTGAAGTTAAGTCTAAGTTAAAGAAGTTCAACTGAGTAGGAGGGTATGTTCATCCCCTTCTACCTAAAAACCTAAAACAAATGTGTTTATTTTGTTTTCCTTGTCTCCAGGTTGGGACAGCGACATGTCTTCCATTCTGATGCTGGTTCACCTTTTGCCACCCTCAAGTCAAGGCCGCAAAAGGCCGGGAAAGATCTCAGCGAGAAAAGCATGTGATTGTCTTGTGAAATTCATCAAGGTGAAGCTACTGATGAAGCAGATCAAATGACACTAGTTCATAATGTTGTGTTACTGTGTGACCTTGAACTTGCTTATTTCTCAGACAGGTTATTATAGATCACCTATCCTCCAAATTGTTGTTCTTGTGCTATTCTTTTCTAGTTAGTACAGTAACAATCTGTTGGAAGTATGTAATAAAGAAACTTTGGAGGAAGACATCACTGTATCTTAAGTCACATTGGCACTAATGTGTTTTCATTCTTTCACAGACCGGTACCAGTATCCAAGGGCACTTGGATACCATTGGAGAGAGTCTCCAGCCGTATCTACTTGTTGTTGGGCCAAAGAGAAGTAGGGTCCAGTCTTGTTTTATCGTGATTGACCAACATGCTCTGCCCTGTAAGGCCTCTAATTCACTGGCCTGTGTTGATGAGCTTTTCAAAGCTCACTTTGTCTTTGGCACCTCATACTGTCAGGAACTTACCAATGTGTATAGCTTTCTCCAAACCACTGTCTATGACATAGATGTTGAAACCACCAAGGTGAATCCTAGAGTGTCTGAGTTAAGAGCTAGAATGCTCCAGTGAGCAGATGATTTGTTTCATATGTAAAAGGGGGCATGCTAGTGCCAATGCCCTTATAAGGCACTTTAAGTTAGTTCATGGCCTTTGTCCAGGAAAAAGTTTGAAGTTAAAATGTGCCCAAAGAGGTTGTTCACATGTTTATCATAGTTTTTCTGGATTACGAAAGCATCTCAGCAAGTGTTGTGCAATTGACCGTTCACGCCTCGATTATGGTGAAAGCTCATCCAACGCCAACTCCATTTCACTAGGGGATGTAGGTGTTTTACCAAACCAAAATTCAACTTGTGAGTCTGTACTCCTAAAAACAAATATAGCTAACAGTTGCGCAACAGTGGTAGCTGAACTTAAAGTTGCTGGTGTCGCAGAGACAACTATTAACTATGTTGTTAGTGCTCTAGAAGAAGTGATTGGAGACATTCATAGTCAAACTCAAGAATCTGTGAAAAACAGCCTATCTTTAGAGGAGCCCATAAAAAGTGTTGTTGAGTCTCAAATTGATCAGTGTTTTGAAAAAATGCAAAATCCTTTTGTGGCATTAAACACTGAAAGCAAGAGAATGCAATACTTTTCGGATAAATGGGGAAAAATAGATCCTGTTGAATATGTCCTCGGAACAAGATTTGCTACACGGCGTAACAGAACAATTGGAACTTTTGCCCAAACCATTGTTAAGGATAAATTTGTATATATACCAATTCTTGAGACATTACAGTCGATTTATAAACACCCTAACATTAAAGATATGATGACGAGAGATTCACAACAAAGACCAAATTTTCTTTATGACATACACGATGGAGAATTCTTTAAGAATCATGCGCTCTTCTCAAAACAAAGACATGCTGTTCAGATCCAGCTTTTTTTTGATGAATTTGAATGCTCAAACCCCCTTGGATCAAAAAAGGGAATACATAAATTAGGAGCTATCTATTTTACCCTTAGAAATATTTCCCCTAAATACAATTCGAGTTTATTAAATATCCATTTAGTCGCTTTATTTCATGCACAAGATATCAAAACATATGGGTTTGATAAAATACTAGAGCCGCTTGTCCAGGATATCTCAACACTGGAAACCAATGGAATTCAGATTCCTTTATTTGATCATAAAGTTTATGGAACCATTGTCCAAGTTACTGGTGACAACCTTGGTGTCCATACTTTATTTGGTTTTGTAGAATCATTCAGTGCTAGGTACTGTTGTCGCTTTTGCCTACTAGAGAAAGAAGACTTTCAGACAGAGTTCAGTGAAGATAGTCCAAAGATGTCAGTGCGAACTAAAGAACTTCATGCTGAACACTGTCAGATTATGCAGAGCAATCCCAGTCTACCTTATGTAATGGGAGTTAAAAAGTCTTGCCTTTTAAATTCGTTGCAATATTTCCACACTACTGCAAATTTTTCCGTTGATATAATGCATGATATATTAGAGGGTGTTGCACAATATGAGATGAAATTACTAATTCAGCACCTGATTGACAATTACACCACATCAGCTGAAGTACACAGAAGAATTCAGAGTTTCAACTATGGCTTCTTGGAGCAAAACAACAAACCTCCTGGTTTAGCATTAAGAGAGGGTTCAAATGATTTGAGCTTAAATGCCACTCAGAGCTGGTGTTTACTGCGTCATCTACCCATTATGTTTGGAGATCTTGTCTGTCCTACTGATCAGCACTGGTATTTGTTTATTTTATTGCTTCAGATAGTCAATATAGTGTTTTCTTCAGTTTTATCCACTGGTATCACTATTTATTTGAAACACCTGATTGCAGAGCATCACAGTTTATTTAAGCATTTGTTTCCTGATAAGAACTTGTTGCCAAAGCATCATTTTATGGTGCATTACCCCAGTTGTATGCAGAAAATTGGACCACTGCTACATTGTTGGTGCATGCGTTACGAAGCAAAGCATAACTTTTTTAAAAAACAGTTGAAAAGTTTTAAAAACATAACGAAAACATTAGCAAAAAAACACCAGTGCCAAATTGCTTACATTTGGCAAACATTTGATCCAAATGACATGAAATTAGGTCCTGGGAAAATGGCTCCCTTGAATGAAATGGAAGTTGGTGCTGAGATTGCTGAGAAACTTAATGTACCTATGTGGACTAAGGTCCTAAATGTGAAATGGGTCAAGCGCTGTGGAAATACTTACCGGTTAGGGTTAGCGGTTTGTGTTCAAGTTCAAAATGACATGCCTGTATTTCATGTAATCCAGAATATTGTTATCAAAGATGAGCAGGTCCTTTTGATTACTACTGCACTAAAAACGTTTTGTTTAGCTGAACATATCCATGCTTACAAAGTTGCACATACTGCAGAAGCACCTTCTGTTTTGGAGATTAGGGATATTTTGCACCACAAGTTGTTTGACATTCTTATGACTTATGGTTGTGATTCTGATTTGTTTATTGTACCATATTGTTTCATGTAATTCTTCATCTCTCCTCTTACACTATCACTATCACAATTTTCTATTATTTTAGTATTATTGTTATTTTTGTTATTTATTTATTTTTGATCACAAGTGAATTGAGTGTAAGTGCAACATTGTTGGATTACAAGTAAATTGAGTGTTAATGCAACATTGTTGGATTACAAGTAAATTGAGTGTAAATGCAACATTGTTGGATTACAAGTGAATTGAGTGTAAGTGCAACATTGTTTAAACGGGTGCTTGAAAAATAAAATTGAGACATGAGTATACAGTTGTTGATTTTGTTTTCAGACAAAGCAAGTTTTTCATTTATATGTTTATGACTTTTTGAGGGTAAAACATGAATGGTGTAATTCAGAAGAATAACTTATTCTTTATAGTTTACTCATAATTGATGATAAACAACTCTGGAGGGGAAGTAAATTGTGGCCGAGTAAATTTGAAGTTCCCCTGAACAGAGTTAAAAAGTAGCAGAGTCATTTTCTTGTAGCTCTGAACTGAGTAAAATAGCATGAGAGTTGATTTCAAAAAACACTAAATAGAGTTAAATATCGTAGGAAAGAGTAAAATTGTATCACTAAATTGAGTATAATTAACTCTGGAAAAACTGCTCTATCAAAAGAGTAACTTTTACTCTTTTCAGAGAGGGACCAAATGTTATCTGGCATAGAGTAAAATTTTCTACAATTTGAGTAAATTTTACTCTGACAAATTTACTGTGTAGCTTCTGATTATTAGATGTCCGTGTCAATAACTCACACCTGAGCTAGAGGGTTGAACACCTCACTTGGCACCCATGCATGAAACGTATAAATCAAACATCTGACATTCAAGTGCAAAATTACTGCATTGTTCTGAAACACTGCGAATCTTCATCTGTTCCCCATTCCAGCAGCAAGTCCCAATTATAACATCATCATAACGTATCTGTACGGAGTGTATTTTTTGTTTGCGGTTTGCGTGCAGGAACACAGCGTACTTTTATACTGTAATAAATTATGGAGTATGTTGCTGTTATGGAGAAATCAACACCTGGAGATCTTCTTGTCCCAAACTGTCACAGAACAGAAATGTATTAAATTAATTAATTGATTAACTACTGAAACTGACAGGAACATCTGAAGGTTGTGGTCCAGTTATTATCTAACCATTGTTTATCATTTGAATGCTTGTTCGGAATGTCCTTCAGTAAACGATATTTGGCAATGCTTTTATTCAGAAATTGCATTAATGGACATTTTTACAAAAGTTTCTCCTTGGAAAATATTATAATTTATTTATTTTTGTTTTGTTTGTAAATATTGTTAAATTATTGTATACCATTCATTGAAGTGTTATGATTAATTTAAAATTTGATTATGCCATGAATATAGCCATTGATGCGGAAATGGCGTTAAATAATAAATAAATTAAATATATGAGGAAATCCATTTTAAAGTTGTGGGCAAAACAGAATGGTGTACACAGATAATATCAAGATGCCACAGACTATTTTTAAAATAGAAAATATGTGTTTTTATCTATGCAAAATGCAACTTAGTGCCAGGGTGGCGTTGCTGTATGGCCCGAGTCAAACCAGCCAGAGTTCAGGTCATAGTTAAACCACATAAAAAGTAAATAACCCTATTATGTGGTTCAAAAGGCTTGAAATATATGAGAATTCCTGCTGAAAACAAACCTAAAGGACCATTCAATCCAAGAACGATAACTATTTTAGCATCCACACCAGCGGGCGATATTCTGTTTATTATAAGCGTCTGCACGCTTTAAATGCTCAAGCTCATTAAAGCAGGATGGATTCTGATTGGCTGTCAGTGTTTTTATCGTTAATAGAGAGCCTAAGCCCCTCCCCTCCGCTTCCGGCTCATGGGACCTTATTTCGTAAAAAATATGTATGGTAGTCAATGGCGAGAGACAACAAATATTTTGATCTCGTTTGAACTGTGCCCTGAATTACACATATGATATTTGTCAATTTAAAAGATAATTCTGAAAGTCAAGAAAGTCGCAGTTTGTCATGAAACAGAAGAGTAACATTTAGTTTTATGTGAAAATCGCTCAATGAACTACATCTCCCGGGAAGCGAAACAACGAGCGAGATCCGCTGCTCGTGTGTGTGCAGTCTGGTACAAAACACTCGATGACGGCGTAACGTTACGATTATAACGCAAGACTATAGAAACAATGACAGACGTTAGCTTCAGTAAAGTTAGCTTCAGTAAAGTTAGCTTGCTTCGGTAAAGTTAGCTTCGGTAAAGTTAGCTTTAGTAAAGTTAGCTTCGGTAAAGTTAGCTTCGGTAAAGTTAGCTTCAGTAAAGTTAGCTTCAGTAAAGTTAGCGTCAGTAAAGTTAGCTTCAGTAAGGCTAGCTTCAGTAAAGTTAGCTTCAGTAAAGTTAGCTTCAGTAAAGTTAGCTTCAGTAAAGTTAGCTTCGGTAAAGTTAGCTTCGGTAAAGTTAGCTTCGGTAAAGTTAGCTTCAGTAAAGTTAGCGTCAGTAAAGTTAGCTTCAGTAAGGCTAGCTTCAGTAAAGTTAGCTTCAGTAAAGTTAGCTTCAGTAAGGTTAGCTTCAGTAAAGTTAGCTTCAGTAAAGTTAGCTTCAGTAAGGTTAGCTTCAGTAAAGTTAGCTTCGGTAAAGTTAGCTTCGGTAAAGTTAGCTTCGGTAAAGTGGTAAAGTTAGCTTCGGTAAAGTTAGCTTCGGTAAAGTTAGCTTCGGTAAAGTTAGCTTCAGTAAAGTTAGCGTCAGTAAAGTTAGCTTCAGTAAGGCTAGCTTCAGTAAAGTTAGCTTCAGTAAAGTTAGCTTCAGTAAGGTTAGCTTCAGTAAAGTTAGCTTCAGTAAAGTTAGCTTCAGTAAGGTTAGCTTCAGTAAAGTTAGCTTCGGTAAAGTTAGCTTCGGTAAAGTTAGCTTCGGTAAAGTGGTAAAGTTAGCTTCGGTAAAGTTAGCTTCGGTAAAGTTAGCTTCGGTAAAGTTAGCTTCAGTAAAGTTAGCTTCGGTAAAGTTAGCTTCGGTAAAGTTAGCTTCAGTAAAGTTAGCTTCAGTAAGGTTAGCTTCAGTAAAGTTAGCTTCAGTAAAGTTAGCTTCAATAAGGTCACCTTCAGTAAGGTTAGCTTCAGTAAAGTTAGCTTCAGTAAAGTTAGCTTCAATAAGGTCACCTTCAGTAAGGTTAGCTTCAGTAAAGTTAGCTTCAGTAAAGTTAGCTTCATTCATTGAGAGGAAATGTGCGCCTTTGGGGTTTCTAATCTTTGTAATTACGTATTTTCACAGTCTTATACCTCAACAGTTTTACATCAAACTGTGACTTTCTTGACTTTAAAATGTATCTTTTAAATTGACAAACATCATATGTGTAATTCAGGGCACAATTCAAACGAGATCAAAATATTTGTTGTCTCTTACCATTGACTACCATACAATATTTTTCCCAAATAAGGTCCCATAGTGTTCGACCGGAAGGGGAGGGGCTTAGGCTCTCTATTAACTGGAAATGTTTGTCTATTAAAAAATTGTGTGTGCTTTCGTTCATTCTTTAACTGTATAGAGAAGAGCAATGGGAACATTTTTGAGTCTGAGTCGGCTAAATGATCTTCTTTTTTTTTTAGGTGAACTGTTCCTTTAAATCTCTGCTTCCACTTGCTCTGCTCAAATTCCCAGAATGAGACTGCGAGATACAGGCGGGATGAATCCTGATCAAGCCGTCACTTAATGTCAGTCACAGTAAGCATCTGATCAAGGCGTTCATGTCTTTTGCCTCATTTAACAGGAAGAGAGACACAGTTAATCCACAGTCCTGTATAATAGGCTTAAGTGTGACCCAGTGTGGGCGTTTTATTTTTTACATTTACCTAGAGAACAGGACAGTAACATCATGTCTTCTTTCGGGCCGTGGGTGATCATTGCATTATAAAAACATTAAGAGGCAGAAAGACGCTCAGACAGTGGATCGCTGTGAACGTAACCTTGAGAAAAGCAAAACAGGGAATGGAAATTTCCCAAATGCTTCGGGAAGGGTGGGATGGGATGGGCTGAGCTGCGCTGTCATGTGATTCCGATGAAAATGAAACACAGCCCTTTTTTATCTGTGTGAGCAGCACCTGGTCATTACGATGTCACATTTATTAGCTGATGACGCCAATCTGGTTTTGTCCTTGTGCACATAGAGATAAATGACACTGTTCAGAAACAAACACATTTGAGATAAAATACTACAAGTAGCTTCTGGAAAACAATAGCAGCTTGATAAATCTAAATGAGCTGTATACACGCATTGTATTCAAACCAGGAGTTTTATTTTAGTTTTATTAATAATTAGTAATTCTTGGTCATTTTAGTAAAACAAAAATTTAATGTTGCTATTTTGGTTTATTTTTATTTGAGTTTATTTCCAGTTAGTCATTTTAGTGCTGTCATTTCCCAAAAACGCTCGGAAGTGCTCGACCAATCACAACACGCTGGTCCAGCCGGCCAATCAGAGCGCAGTGTGTTTTTCAGAACGAGGGGCTTCATAGAGACAGGAACTAAACAGAGTGTTTGTATTTTATTCCGATTTTCGAATAGTTTTTTGCTTCAAATCAAAGTTTGATGGCTTTAACTCTTTAATAAAGACTTTTAAAAAAAAGTCTATGGGAGACAGTAATACTTCTGGAACCAACGCTGCTATAAAAGGGGATGGGCACTGTTGGACTATAGATTGTAGGCCATGTGACCGTATGTTTGGTCAATAGTGTGAGGTAATGCAGTGTGAGACAGAGCTTTGGTATGTGTTATTCTTGCTGTCACTTCCGTCTCGTTCCCCCCAATGTCCCTGCACAGGAAATTGTAACATTGTTGTTCATGTTATGTGTGGTTTTAAACCGTGCTGACAGATACTGTATTTTATAACCATATTCAGACCTGATTTCCTGTGGGAATTAAGGGAATGCGCTTTAGATGTTTGGCGTGCCGATTAAATCACGCTCCATTCCTGTTATACAATAATCTCACAGCCGGATATTATGATGGCATATGTTTTATTAGTCTGTTGTGGCAAGTTTTATGCGTCTCATGTACAGTGTGCAGTGCCAGTGAGGACAGTTTATCCAGGAATCCCGATCTCTGATTCTCTCTGATCGCTGTAATCCCGTTCCCCAGCTCTCTGCAGACACAAACTGGGTCTAGAAGTCACTGGGTTCAATATGCTTTGGATCCGGGTTGTCTTTTACAATATTAATGGAAAGTTTTGATGCCGTTTTAGAGGTTCGTCTCAGCTACTCCTGCAGGTCCAGGAATTCAGAGCCCTTTCAGCTGTAAGAGGATTACAGGTCCAAAGCTTCATATCAAAAGATGCCCGTTTTCCTCCCTGGCTAATTTCTGCTGTTCATCTGGAAAATTCCCTGGATTTATGTCATGGCTCATTGTGGTTACACTCTTGGCGTTGTGGTGGTGGCGATAATGTACTTCACTAGGACCAGGGTTATTATCGTTAACTAAAACTATTAAAAACATTTCTGGTGATTGGAATGAAAGTAATCTTTGAGCTTGCTATCTTAAAAAAAAATGTATGCAGCTGATTACCTGAATTAATTCTGCTAACTTATTAGGGCTTACAATGTTCACTAATCGAACACATGACCTTGGCTTTGCTAGCGCCACGCTGTACAGTTTAAAGGGATAGTTCACTTTGAAATACATTTTTGGTATGTTTTAGCTTACCTCAAGGGCATCCAAGATGTAGGTGTCTTTGTTTCCGCAGTAGTTTCAATTTTGATATTTTTAGGTCAAAGCGTTCTTGTCTGTCAGTCATATAATGCAGGTCTATGGTCACCACTTCAACGTTGTCTGTTGATATATCGGGCGCCGGCGCCATCAGATCACTTGGACGTGGCTGTGGTTACAAGAGGTAAAAACGATATAAATACTGTTCGTTTTCTCACACAAACCGCTCGTTTCGTGTCTTAGGCCATCAATGTGTACTTACATTTACGAGTCATTAAATCATGTTTAATTTGGACTTCTCTGTGCATGCTCTTTGAGGTGGTGACCATAGACCTGCATTATATGACTGACAGACAAGAACGCTTTGACCTAAAAATATCAAAATTGAAACTACTGCGGAAACAAAGACACCTACATCTTGGATGCCCTTGAGGTAAGCTAAAACATAGGCTACCAAAAATTAATTTCAAAGTGAACTGTCCCTTTAAGTTACAGGACGGCTGGGTTATATTATGTTTTGTGTGTTGGTATGATATTTTGGATGCTGGTTTAGTTTATATCATATTAGTCCACCAGTCAGACCAGCATCAACCATGCTGGTTTATCTTTTCCATTAGGGATTTAAGCATTCGCACATTGAAATGTATACAGTCACAGATGCTGATGATGAGATTCTGAGTTTTAAACTCTGAGTCTGCAGTTCTGCTAACCTCCCCATTGACCTTAAATATATTTCAGATCTCATCCTACTGCGACACTCGGTGTAGAACTTGGCTTGGTGTTCAGAAACACGCAACACACACACTAGGCTGCTCAAAACAACATATTTTCACAGTTTAACTTCCTGTCTGTGTCAAGAGCGTTTGTTTTCCGGTCTAAAGACTCTGTTACAAACACACTAAAGCCTCCTGCCACAGCTGTACACATCGGAAACATAACACCCTCAGATGTGATGATAGAGACTATATTTAATGCAAGTCCATAAACTAGATGGCATGCGTACCATCTTCCTGTTACACTCTAAAAAATGCTGGGTTGTTTCAACCCAAATTTGGGTCAAATATGGACAAACCCAAATGTTGGGTTAAAAATATAATTAAAAATTTTAACCCAACTTAAGCTTTCACTTTCAACTGTAAATTTTTTAATTATATTTTTAACCCAACATTTGGGTTTGTCCATATTTGACCCAAATTTGGGTTAAAACAACCCAGCATTGTTTAGAGTGTATAACCATGCCCCATTTTTAATTCTGTTTCACACAAGAATCACTGTTTTAATCATGACTTTACTCAGAAGCTTTAGCTAGTATTGCTTGTGATATTTGATGTTTGTGGTGTAAATTACAACCGTCTCAGAGGCTGCGTTTTGTCTTTTCAGTGTGTATGTGGACAACATCCGGATACAGGTCGCGTGTTAATGTCAAGTGTAGACGCAGCCAAACTCGGTTCCTGGAGGGCCACAGACTTGCAGAGTTCAACCCTAATGAAACACACCTGATCCAGCTAATCAAGGTCTTCAAGATTACTACAAAAACTTTCAAGCAAGTGTGTTTGAAAGCGAAACTCTGCAGGGCTGTGGCGCTTCAGAAACTTTGTTTGAGACCATTGTTCTACTAGAACAAGTTTTCATGCTTGGACTGTTTTTCTCGTTTGCAAATTGATCATTCAATTACGTTGGGCAATGATGCCACGCAGGTGGTGAAGTAATAACTACTTTTAATTAATCCGTTTTATATCGAATTAATGCCAACTTTTTTTTTCCAAAAAGAAACAGCATCTGAGGACTAATTCTCATTTTTATTTAGCTTATTTTCTAGATTCAATCATAGGCTCATTCTTACGCACTAGAGCACATACACACATGCATATTCTTTTGACAAAATAGAAGACATAGAATGAAATTTGTACATATTCGAAATGAAAGATTGTTCTGAATGTCAGCTTGCTTATTTTGCTCAAGATAAGGATTTATTAAGTCCACATGTCAGGCAACCAAGAAACTCTGCTTCTAACCGCAGGTCGAGATCTAGATCTGCCGTTACAAACACACAACTTTTGCGGATGTCCGTTGGAACGATGGAGGCGTTTCAGGGAGTTCAGAAACACTGATATAGAGAATAACTCCCTTTTTCATGATCAAACAGCAACATTACACACTAAAGAGAGATGAACATGCAAAAAAAAAAAGCTATTTAAAGGTTCTTCAATGAATCATCAATGCCAATATTCACAGATTTTACATTATTTCATAATATCCATCTGACAGATTTCCAGCACTGGTGGCCTCAGCAGGGCCTATTATTATGAGGCGTTTTGCTGTTGAAGTGATGTGCATAGCGTGAGCTTTGTGTCAGACTCTCCGCAGGTTCCCATGAGTGCGGACAGCGGGCGGCTGTTTGTTTAATTCGAGGGGATAAAATGATTATATAAGAGTGAGCCAGGAGCCGGGGGAAGATGAGCCGACCTCTACCCCTGGTCAGCAGGGGACCGGCGGGATGTCTTCTCTCTCACGGACCCCCGTGCTCTGAAAACCAAGAAACACACAGAAAATCTCCAGAACCTTTCTTTTTTTACGGTTTAATTGTCTTTTCATTTCAGCGATGTAGTCGAGTTTCAGATCTTTACCTGGAAGAAATTTCAAGCCATTCGTCACGCAGACCAGCACAATAGAGGATGAAGGTTGAAAACGGACGCTAAAAAAATGATTGACGCAATTAGCTTTCACAATTCCCGGATGTACAGGTGAAACTCGAAAAAATATCGTTAATTTATTTCAGGAATTCAACTTAAAAGGTGAAACTAATATATTATATAGACTCATTACATGCAAAGTGAGATATTTCAAGCCTTTATTTGTTATAATGTTGATGATTATGGCTTACAGCTTATGAAAACCTTTTCACAATATTCTAATTTTGAATTTGGGGTTTTCATAAGCTGTAAGCCATAATCATCACAATTATAACAAATAAAGGCTTGAAATATCTCACTTTGCATGTAATGAGTCTATATAATATATTAGTTTCACCTTTTAAGTTGAATTACTGAAATAAATGAACTTTTGGACGATATTCTAATTTTTTGAGTTTCACCTGTAAACTCTGATTTGAAAGGATAGTAAAAATAAAAGAAAGAAATCAACCAAAAGCCTATACCTGAATGAATGGGTAAACGCAGTACCGCCCTCAAGTATTTACAGAACAAGTTGTTTAATTTACAGCTGCAGCTCAGAAAAACCCATGGGTTTAGTTTGCCCTTTCACACACTAAACATTTCAGTTACCTGCTTTTTTCAGCTCAGGAGAAGAGGTGAACCGGTTCAGAGGGCTGGAAAAGGGTTTTGCAAAAGGATTTCTATATACTTGTGACTCTGTTAGTCCACAGTCAGGCAGATAGTTTACCAAAGCAAGAAATTTAGCACCACTATACCTCTCCATGGGACGGGACGTCCTACAAAGATCGGTGTGATGGTAAACTGTGTAAACCTCCAACAGGTGACGCCGAATTAAAATATCACGACACATGATAACGCCGGTCTAGCACAAGAAAAACACGGGCAAAAACAGTGTTCATGGGAGGTTATCAGAGAGAAACTGATTTCCTGAAGAAAAAACATTGCTGCCCATCTCAAGTTCTACTGGAAAAATTATTCTTTGGACTGATCAGATGCAAGGGAACATTTTGGTTACGTTTAATTTCTCTTAAATATGCATGACCCCCGTCACCAACACATTTTTTTTTTAATAAAATAAAACTCAAAATGTGTTGAAAGTCAGGTTTGGATTGACATGACAGTGAGTAAATGTTTGTTTGAGGTTATTGCCAATAATAGAGGTTAAAAAGGGTTCTGCATTTTTAATGATCTTGGTCAGTAAAAGCTTTCGTTCAATGAGGGACTTGAACTCGTTCAGAAATGCAGATAATTCCAATGTATTCACAATGAATTGGTATTATTATCTGAATGAATGAGTTCAAATTTGTTGAATTTTTCTGCAGTGAACAAACACTAAAATTTGATTGCAGATGCAAACTTGTTTATATTCTGACTTGATAAACAAGGTTTTTACTTGATAAAATGGCTCACAAACTGAGTTTTCTTCATATTGGTCCATGAAAGAATTAGTTCAATGAAGATATGACCATTTTTAGGCCACGTTTCAGAAACCATTCATTCCGAAATCCAGATTATTCCAGTGGATTCTCATTGAAAAGCTGTTCTGAATGATTGTAAATCTCTGTTGACCTGGGGGCGTATTCACAAAGAATTTTATCTTAGGAGTACTCATAAATCGCACTAAAATATTTTAGCTTGGAGTTTTCTCTTAAAAGTTATTCACAACGCCTTTCAGACCTACTCTTAGTAAGGAAAAATGACTACTCCTAAACTAAGAGTGAGTCATCGTTGCTATGGATGACGTCAATTCTCATGCACGAGCTTCCTCGCAATGATCACGGTGATTGGTTGTAAGATGACGGGGCCATCATGCGGAGCATAACACAGACGCAACAAATCATGGAACTACCACATCTAAATATGTCTGTGTCCTACACAAAATAATAATAGTAATGTCATCGAAATGCATATATAATGACATGTTTGGCAGAGAAAAAGGCAGAGAGAGAGAGAAAAGTCGTGAATTAAATTAAATCAAGGTAGCCTAATACCCCAATGAAAACCGCCACTTGCCTAATAATGAAAAAACAACACTTGCGTTAACACTTGCTTGGTTAATTGACATCCTATTAGCCTAAATGGACTACTTAAAGCAAGGATATGTTGCTCCTATTGAAGTAATGTCATAGTTGAATGACGGTGGATGATGAACTCGCCAAAACGTAAAAGAAAGCCCAACTGGATGCAGGATCAGTTACTGCTGCTGGCCCAGCTGGTGCTGAAAAAAACAAAAAACATAATAAAAGGGAAATTCGACACTGGGATATCAAGCCAAACTAAGCGTGAGACATGGGAGAGGATTTGTTTGCAGAATGCATCATTCCCGCTTGTGTTGCGGACCCCGGACGACTGCGAGAGGCGGTGGTGTGCGCTACAATCCTTTGGGAATAGGTCTTAGTGAGTTAGGAGTGCTCTCGACTTCTTTTAAGCTGTCCCAGACTTAGCTGCTACTTTTAGGGCTAAAATGCTTCGTGAATTACTCTTAGTGAAAAAAATTAGGAGTCCTAAATTTAGGAGTGACACGCCCATTATTTTTAGGAGTTGCTCCTAAATTCGCCAGTTAGGAGCTACTTTTAGCCTTAAAATTCTTTGTGAATACGGCCCCTGTTCTGCAGTGAACAAACACTATAAAATTGGATTGCAGATGCAAACTTGTTTATCTTCTAACTTAATAAACATGGTTCTGACTTGATAAAATGGCTCGCATAGTTTTCTTCTCCATTAAAACTGCTATTGGTCAGTGAAAGCATTAGCACTTTTAGGCCACATTTCAGAAACCATTCATTCCGAAATCCAGATTATTCCAGTGGATTCACATTGAAAAGCTGTCTGAATTAATTGTAAATCTGTTGACCTGTTCTAGAGTGAACAAACGCTATAAAATTTGACTGCAGATGCAAACTCATTTACTTGATAAAATGGCTCACATAGTTTGATTTTGGATTATAACTGATATCGGTCAATGAAAGCATTCATTCAATCAAGATTTTTAGGCCACATTTCAGAAACCATTCATTCCGAAATCCAGATTATTCAAATGGATTCACATTGAAAAGCTGTTCTGTGAACAAACGCTTTTGAAACGCAACTGTCCTCGTACTCATATTTTGTACGATTCGTTGGCTGAACAACCATTACTTACAAAAGTAATTAGATTAAACACAAAAAAATAAGTATTCATAACTTTTCACCTTCTACTTAACATATTTAGTGTGTGTAACACAAAAATATAAGTAACTAGGTGAACTTAAATGTATGCATAAATAAAATGAAAAAACATTAGTCATGTCAACTACTATAATAATTGCTTCAAAATTAAGTAAATCGAGCATAACATTTTAAGTAACTATACGAGCCACGTGATATGCAATTTCCCGTGATGCCTTTCCAGCCAAAAATTGGAGCCATTTTGTGAAGCACATTATGTGAAGACGCTGAAAAGAGGTAAGCTTAACTTTTTTTTAACTTAAGGTACACTCAATCGTTTATTGCATTTTTGGTCAAGAAACTAACTTTTAAACTGAATTTCAGAATTGCTACGAATTTTGCATCAACAATTAGAAACGTGTTACGAACACCTAGTCTACAAGTTAATGTATGAAATGAGTGACTTTGCACTAGAGTATTTTTGAATTATTAAGCGAGTGTGCTTCCATCGAATAGGCTATCAAGTGTCAAGTGTTTATAGTAGTCAGAGTATTTATTGTGTTTTTCGAAATATGACCATGACGTTGGCATGTAGCCTATGCATTAATGGTGTGTTCACACCGAACGCGAATTTAATACTTTGCGCGAGTAGATTACAAAGTCAATGCAAAGACACGAATAGACGCATCATTCGCGCCGGGCGTCGCGAATGACGCGAATTGGGTGACGCGTTTGCCGCGAACGTCTTCCACGCATTCAAGTTGAAAAATTTGAACTTGAGCAGATTCAAGCGTCTAACTAGACGCGTTTTTGACGCTCTATTCGCGTTCGGTTTGAGGTTTGAACACACCATGAGGACAATTCGGACGGCGCTTTCCCCCACGGATAAATTTGTAGGCCTACTTTATTAACGAAATGTAGTTGTCATTTATTATATGCAGGCTATGAGTTTTCAGATTAAAAAAAAATTACTTTGCATATTTTACAAATTCCCATATATTATATTCTCTAATATCTATAAATGGATCACGGGCCTTGGGCGCGGGTTAGCCTACTGGTAACGTTCGTTAACATACAAATATTAAATTCGAAAACACATTGGCTACAGCTCCGTGTGCACGATTTATCATTAAATAATGGCGATCTTGATTCGAACACAATATTATTCCTAAATGACAGCTACAACCCTGTCTATTAAACCTTCAAAATTATTATCAAAATAAGTAAATACCCTTTAAGCAAAAGTTTGGCTTTAAACAAAGATTGTAGATCTGTATTTACTGTTTGGATATTCCAGTAGTGACTGACTGTTAAAATGTTTTGAAGAGATTCGTTCAAAACCTCTGGACATAAGTCTTCATTAATTAACTTGTTTTGTTTAAATTAATAGATATTATTTAATAGACTCATTTTTACATTTATAGGCATTTAATAATGGACTAATTTGTAACATTTAATTATTGTTTTTTTCTTTTTAGATATATTTTTGATAACCAGAAAAAAATGTGTATATATATATATATATATATATATATGTATATGTATATATATATATGTATATATACACACACACACACACACACACACACACACACACAACCAGTAAGATTGTTTAATGTTTTTAAAAGAAGTCTCTTCTGCCCACCAAGCCTTCATTTATTTGATCCAAAATACAGCAAAAACTGTAATATTGTGATTATTATTATTATTACAATTTAAAACAACTGTTTTCTATTTGAATATATTTTAAGATGCAATTTAAAAGTTTTGGGTCAATTAGAACTTTTTTTTTAAAGAAATAAAATAAAATAATACTTTTATCCAGCAAGTATGCATTAAATTGATAAAAACGTGACAGTATAGACATTTATAATGTTGCAAATGTAAGAGGCTGTAAGAGATTTATTTTATTTTAAAATATAAAGGTACATTTCTTTCTCATTCTGTGTTTCAATGCAATTGATTTTTTGCAACAGTCTGAACAATAACAAGTGATGTTGCAAGTGAATGCAGATTTTCTGTTTTTTTTAATGGTTTTTTTTTATACTCATAGGAATGAAGAGGAACTGGAACATCTCACATTGAGGATCATCACGAAAGGTGGCTCAGCAGATGATCCTTCACAGACTGGGGTAACGCTGGAAGGCATAGAGGTGATGAGTCACGAACGCTGTGCTAAGTGAGCTGGTCGATAGGAATTACGTTTGTGAAACTAATTACATGGAAATGCATGAATTATATCTGTTAGGGGTGTAACAATATATCGTGCCACAATATATCGCAATACAAAAATGCAACAATACGTATCGTGGATAGTGACAATATGTATCGAGGATAGTTCCCCCAAAATAAAAATGGAAGTTTACAGAGTTTTAGTGTCAGTACTGCATTAAACTACTAGGCCTATATTGTTGAATATAGTGTATAATAATGCAGTGGGGGGGATATTTGTGGGTCCTCCTGATAATGCCAAATGTCTTATGTTACCTGACATTTATTTATATCTAGTCAGTGACAGAGTGCAAGCATATTCGTCTAAAACTATTCTGTATTTTCAGCTTCAGAATCAGGAATATTGTTATTCTGGTGTCACCATTGTCCTTGGGTTTCAGCACCAAGTCCAAAACTATTCATTTAAACCCACAATGTAATATCAAATTTAGCATTTTAATCAACAGTACATTTTTTGTTAACTTTTTACCATATGTCTTGGAGTATCGCAATAATATCGTATCGTGAGTTCAGTATTGTGATATGTATCGAATCGTGACATGAAGGTATCGTTACACCCCTAATATCTGTTTATTAAAATAGTTTCTTCCGGAAACAACGGACCATATTATGAGATTCCAAGTCACAGTTCATCTCACTTAGCACGGCGTTCGTGGCTCGACTGGTCGAGACTGTTTTCCAAGATGGCTCCTGCCTGTATACGCGTAATGTACTGTCTTTATAAAGTATCTTCTTATTAAACTGTCTGTACACTTACAAAGTTCTCAATGCTTCGGTTTGCATGTAGGGACCCTCATTATGCTACCGTGTTAGTGTGGGGCTATTTTGAGCCTTGTTAGTGGTATTAACAACTAGCGATTTACTAATGCTTATTCTATGTCCCATACACTAGCGTTATAAGCTAAACAGTTTTTAGAGATAAAACTCTACGTACATTCAATTATCATGAAAACGCATCCCAGAGAACGATCAACTCGGTAACCATGTGTTAATTACCCCTAGGTTCATTTTTCACCGGAATTGTCCTTTAAGAGTTTTTTTGTATGTTCCAAAAGTAAATATTGGAAAAATGTATATCTTTTGAGAAGTGTTGCAAAGGTGAAAAAGTGACCTGTTAAAAGTGATTTCCCATTTGTCGATTTGCTACATTTTGTTACATTTTATGTATGGTTTCAGGCTTTCAAGCCTTTGGCAAAAAATAAAAAATAATAAAGTTAAATGCTTTATTGTGTGTGATTTGCATGTTTAATTTATTTTAAGACATTGAATGTACTGGAGCAGTGCAGTAAGCAGACCAATAGCTGAAGATCTAAAATAAGTTAAAATGGTTGGTTCAACTCATTTAATTGTCTTATTTTTATATACAAATGGGCTTAAATGTTAAGTTAACAGAACTAAGATTTGTTTTGATCTCACATGGCCTGCACTGTGTTGGATTTACTTAAAATGTATATGCACCATTTTTGCATCATACTTTTTAAGTAATCCCAACTTGGAATTATTTTACATAAAATAAACAAGAAAACCTTTGTTATATGTACTTAAATATTTGAGTTCACATAACATTCTTTACTTAAAAATATATGTAACGTGATGCATATATTTTTAAGTAAAGAATGTTGCGTGAACTCAAATATTTAAGTACATATAACAACGGTTTTCTTGTTCATTTTAAGTAAAATTATTCCAAGTTGGGATTACTTAAAAAGTATGATGCAAAAATGGTGCATATATATTTTAAGTAAATCCAACACATCATTTTTTAGAGTGTACACTATAAAAATGCTGTGTTGTTTCAACCCAACTTTGGGTCAAATATGGACAAACCCAGCCGTTGGGTTACATTAATTGCATTTTTGATCCAACGTTTGGGTTTGTCCATATTTGACCCAAAGTTGGGTTGAAACAACCTAGCATTTCGTGCCATTTTTCAATAAATGCTATCGTTTCAAAAGCAGAGCTGGGATTTCTTCTGGCCGTTTTTCACACAGTGTGGAGACTGAAAAATGCTTTTGTTGATCCAGTATTACCTATGGAGTCGGGGCGTCGCCTGGGGCCCACGGCCCGTTTCAATGGGTCCGACATTCCAGCATCCGTGTTCTTTTGTGAACTCCAGCTCAGAAACCGCAGTGGCCTTTAATCCGAGGGTAAATCACTGTAGGTCGGAGTCCCGTACGGCCCTGCTCCACTTCCACTGGGGGATTTGGCCGATCGGGGAGGGGGTGACGAACAACTTCTGTGCGAAGGTGGTCAGGCGAGTGATTCGTTTGAGTTGTGATGGGAGTGAAACAACAAACTCAACTCGTTGGCCTTGTCTGCAGTGACCCAAAGCAGTGCGGGGCGAATCATTCCCGACCTGTTTAATCTGTCATTGTGTCTAACGTCATCTCAGAAGTTCCTCTTTTTTTGAAAATTTTGTTCCTCTCTGGCATCATAGTCATGCGGTTCCATGATCTTATTCACTCCCTTTGAAAATCTACTGTTTCTTTGTAGACAGAAATTACATTAAAAGGAGCGTCTACACCTTTACAGGTGAAACTCGAAAAATTTGATTATCGTGCAAAAGTTCATTTATTTCAGTAATTCAATTTATAAGGTGAAACTAATATATTATATAGACTCATTACATGCGAAGTGAGATATTTCAAGCCTTTATTTGTTATAATTTTGATGATTATGGATTACAGCTTATGAAAATCTTTTTACAATTGGGGGTTTTCATAAGCTGTAAGCCATATTTGACAAAAATTATGTCTATATTTCTCCTAACACATTTTAGAGGGAACTTTTGAGACAAAGATGAGTTAAATCACAGACTGAGCAACCTCTAAACCTGATGTGTGTGTGTGTATGTAGGGCATACGGTGGGTTGTGATCTGTACCTGTGGTAAACCATTTGTCATTTTTAGACCACAATTTAGAAAACATTCATTCCTGATAATTCCAATGGGTTCGCACAGATATAGACCCCCAAGATATTCTCCACGCAGAATATTAAGAATATTTTATTGTGCAAATCTTTCATTGATCATGGATTTTACATTTTTTCGTTCATTTCTTTCAAACTTAGATGTCTTAGAAAAAATAGATATAAATTTGTCAATCCTTAGTAAACGTAGACATGTGTGATTACTTATTTTCGCTCAATTTAATCTAATTTCTGTCTACTGAGAAACACTAAGACATCACAACACTGACTTTTCAAGGGACAACCAGCGTACAGAGGAAAATTTTGAGGTGATATTGAGATATTTTGTGTTTTAGACCGTAATGTATCACTGAAGGGTTCTTTATTGGCATTGAGAACCTTTAACATCCATTGAATATTTCTATATAGTGGAAAAATGTTCTTGGATTATATATTTTTTTATGTTCTTCACAATAAGAAAATGTTTTTGTTTTTTTAAAGGTACTTTGGCATCGCTATGAAAACCCCGTTTTTGAACCGTTATTTTTAAGAGTCCATCAGGAGAAACTCTACATTAGCTCTCATTGCTGTCTAGGAGAAACAATTGTGATATTAACGCTTTAATTCAGTAAATTGTATGATGTTGAACGCCTTCCTGAGGGATGGAAAGATATTCACTCGGGCTGGAAGGCTTTTCAGTGTTTGTATACAATACACGCCCCGCCCATTTCCAAGGCTGATGCAATGCGACCGGCAGTGGAATATAAACCGTCATTCAGCAGCATCTGAACACGACAGTGATACCGGACGCGCCCAGAGGACATCTCCGTTTATCTTCTACAATAATATTAGTATTACAAATTGTAGGGTTTATAAGTAGGCTATTATAGTGTTTATATTTATTATTAATTTACTAATATTTATTGGCTTTATATTACGGTACATTCCTGAAGGATCAATTGTTATCGGTTCTGTAATTGATCACTGGAAAATTCTTTACGACTGGGAGGGATTGCTCTTTTATTCCCCCCCATTCATATCGGAGCTGAAGAAACGGATTTTCTTCTTTAATTCTTGAGGTAAGATTTCATACCGGTTCGACAACCTTTAAGATTTTCTGTCGTTTTTATTTTATTTATCCAGATGACACTGTTCTCTTTTTTTTTAATTCGTTTTGAATTAATTTTGGTCTGGTTTGTCTTGTTGCTAAAGATCAGTTCCGATTTGACTCATTCGTGTTTCATCATCTTTTTTTCCCCTACACATCAGTTTAAAAGGAATTCATTCATTCATCAAACACGCCTAACGTTACGCCTGTGCAACTCTAATAACCTTAAACATTAGCTAATATTTTGGAAAACTCTGTCAACGGCTGCATATATTAAATTAGCTAATGTTACTGCTAAGTTACATGATTTTTTTTTTTTTTTTGATTTTTTTTTTGGTGATGTTAAATTTGAGCGGTGATTGTTGATAAACGCGGGGGCGTCTTCTTCACACTCCGAGCATCTGCATCATTTTTGACATTCATGCATTATTATCATTATTTTGATCTTTATATAAGTAACGTATTCAAAGGATTTGGGAGTTTAAATGGAAATTCAACATTTTAGTTTACGTTTCAAGGTCTAAAATGGTCACCAGAATCGATTTAAATACGTTAAACGAGTCACCCGACAAGAATAAATACCCTAATTGTGGTGTTTAATCATTTTGTTCAGACTAACTTATATAAATATAGACTTATCAGACGTCGGTATAAATAGTTGATGACGATGCGGCGGAGCAGCGCGTGCTGATCTGTTGTGCCGGTTTGTAATTTTCCACTCGGCTCTGGTTGGTCACGTGACCTGAGCTCTGCGAGGGGGGGCGCGCATTTTGCTGAACGCAGGGAATGGAGGAGCGCGCATTGATAATCGTTCAAAGATTTCTGGGGACACAAGTTTTCCTGTGAACACCATTGTAAAGTTGTTTCTGTAATGGCGCTGTTCTAATATTTTACTTGACATAATATTAAAATCAGCAATAACCAACTACACGGATAAGTGTGAATGTTGGTACACAAGATCAGTCAAACCAGTTGCATGAGAATGTCTTACACAAAACACAGATTTAAAGCCTCATCTGCTGGATCCCCAACACTAATCACCACAATGTTCAAGATAAACATAAATCCTTTCAAAATAAGGAGACTATATTTCATTGTTTTTTTATTACAGGATGAACAAAGACCCTGCAAATCCAAAGATGAGTCGTTTTAACATCGCTCCAGACATGGACAGCAATAGTTCCAACAGCGAGTACACAAGTTATCAAGACTGTCCCGCCAAAGTCCCTTTTAATGGGTAAAACCTGCATCATTTGACCTAGACAAGTCACTATTATTTAATAGGTCAACTTATATAAAACAAAGCATTTTCTGATGCGCTGATTTGATTACAGAATACAATATACCGACGTGGACGCCGAAAGTCAGAACTTCCTGTCTGATCACTTGGGCAAGAAGAAATATGAAGCTGAATATGTAAGTGGTTCATTTGGCCTAAGAGGTTTAATCAGATAGTGCACTTAAACATCACATTATAAATCTGGCTGTTCTTGTTTTTCAGAGCCATGGCTCGGCGTCTTTCGGGATGTCCGTGTTTAACTTGGGCAATGCCATCATGGGAAGTGGAATACTGGGACTTGCGTATGCCATGGCTAATACTGGCATCGCCATGTTTGTGTGAGTATTGAGGTTCTTCTGCAAGTGCGGGATCTGTTTCACCTCATACGAACTGCCGAAAACGCCTCAGTTTAAAAATTTACATGCACATTTGCATGAGCCGATACCAGACCTGGTTACCACCCGCTTTTCTATAGTTCGGTTTTAAAGAGTTAGCATGAAAGTTCATATTTTTGTTAGCTGAAAGTACGTACACAATTGTCCCTAATTTACCTGATTAGGATAATTAGTTCCGTTAATGAGTCCAGTAATTTGCCCCAGATTCTGCTTGGTGTAAATCTACTGTAGCGGATCTGAATCAGTCAGTTCGGCTCTGATCAATGAAGTAAATGGAAGTCGTGCTTCTTCTTAGTGTTTATAAACAAAGCCATGTGTGAGTTTCCACTGGTTATATTAAAGTGATGGATGCAAGTGGAGTCATACAGCATTGTTTTGTTAATCCGTCTGGATGCCAAATCATCCATCAAAGAATGACTTAAATGATTTCTTGGTTAACCGAAATGGGATTTCCAGTGACCGACAAATCAGGGTGGACAATATAATCCGAATTATTTTAACCCCGAATTTGAGTTTAAACCAGGAAATGCATTGAAATAAATGGTTTAATTGAAGTGTTTGGAGGGAAAGCTTTACTGTTCGGTTAAAGAATGGGCTAAATAGTAAAGATGTGATGCACGTGAAATGGAAATCTACTGAAGGTCACACAGGTTATAATGGGATCAGTCGAGCTGCAGACAGTGGAATGAGTGAGTGTGTGAGAATATAATCAGGTCTAATCCATGGTCACCTCCCTCTGTTATGAACACGCGTGTTTGTGTGGGTGTGTGTTTGTAACGTGACGCATTACAGAGACTCCATTATGTTCAGTTGTCGGGCGAGCAAACGTTAGGTTTGAGTTGGGGCCATCTTGTCTACATAGACAAATCTTTTAACATCTAAAGTCAACATGAGTTTTCTGGTTTTCTTAATGCATCCTAGCTAACAAAAAACAACGTTTCGCTAACATTCCCACTAAGTTCTGAACGTTCCAAATGTTGTTTTTTAAATGGTAAATGGAACACTCCATTTTATCATTTTTCAAACATTATAGGAATGTTACATCTCTGAACATTCCGAAAACAAGTAACATTTAAAAAAAAACTAAACCGTCTCAGAAAAAGAACGTTCCGTATTTATAATGTCTTTGTGCTAACGTTTTGAGAACATTATAAAAGACCAGATAACTTTTGAATAAATGTTAGTGAAAGAACGTTTGTGCATAACTTAGAGAGAACCTTGCCAGAACGTTCCCTGTTAGCTGGGATATTCCAGGTCTTTCTCTGCACACAATGTGTTTGTTTGATGAAAATAAAACCCTTCTAATCAGTTGCAGTTAAATTCTGCTTGTTTCAGACAAGAGACTTCAACTTTCGGTGTTCTTGTGCATTTCTGTAGGATCCTGCTGGTCGCGGTGGCCATTTTCTCCCTGTACTCAGTCCATTTGCTGCTCAAAACGGCCAATGAAGGAGGTTAGCGTCTCTCTGTGATACTGTGACCATGTTTCTATTTTTACCTGTGATAAGTGTGGGTTTTAACTCCCTGACTCCCTCTGTCCAGGTTCTCTGGTGTACGAACAGCTGGGGTACAAAGCCTTCGGGATTCCAGGAAAACTGGCAGCGTCCTGCTCTATCACCATGCAGAACTTTGGAGGTATGACCAGCAGTGTAAACATGCAGATAACACTGAGTTTGGTTTAGTTTTTAAGTCACTAAAGTGTTTTCAAACTCTGTTTAAATCCCAGCAATGGCGAGCTACCTCTACATCGTGAAGTACGAGCTGCCCATCGTCATTAAGGCCTTCTTGGACACCAATGACAAGTAAGATTTCAAAGGCTGATGTTGTTGTTGTTGTTGTGGCACTGGAATGTTTTTCAGCGCTGCTTAGAACAGTGTGAGCGCTTCATTGTACAGCTGTCCGGCCGGGGGGGACTGAACGTCTGTTCAAAGACGTCGATTGAGAGCTTTGTGACAGTGACCTAATACAACAAACACTGACATTTAAGATTCAGACCCCTACATGGAGCCCAAAGGCCCCTGCACACAAAACAACATGATGCACAGCCCCAGACAGAACTGAAACACCGCAAACACACTCACAGAATGTGTTTTTGATACAGGATGCAGAACAGCTGCGTGTTATATCCTCAGCACTGATATCAATCTTTTGTAATGTGTTTTGCAGCGCGTGGTACACTAATGGAGATTACCTGGTGCTGATAGTCACCGTCAGCATCATACTGCCTCTCTCGCTGCTTAAAAACCTCGGTAAGTAAGTGTGAAGCAGGACAGTGAAGCTCACAAAACCATCATTTACCTAGGGGTTATATTTTGCACAAAGAAAATTAAGATAATACTTTATTTTACAATCTCCTTGTTACTTGTTACATGTTGTGTCGTAGATTTTTTTCCTAAACCGAACTACCTAGCAATAATACTCTAGCGCGCCGATACATTGACGTTAGCTAAGTTCACACTCCAGCGAGTCTACAGTCGACTACAGCCGAGTCTAATCCTATAATTCTAATTTACTTGTTTTCTTGCTTACTTGCTAAGTAACTTACACTAAACTGACCTGGTGCGCAGCAGTAATAACAGACGGACCTCAGCAAATGTCCTCTAAATGCTTTAATCACGGCCGGGAGAGTCTTCGACTTTGAGAAACTCTCCCAAGAAGAAGCAAGGCCGGAGGATCTCAGACAAATCCCATTGAGAATCCCACCCGAAAACACAGATATATGACATGATACTGTACATAATTTCCCTACAATTTGATTGGTTCTTCATTACTTCATAATCGAAAGTTTTCAAACCTAGACATCTGTCCAGTAGTTTCATTTCCCATATTTGTTATTTTTACACTCAACAGGGATATGGAAACATAAGCCTTCAACATTCAAAAACACAGAACAGAAAGTTTCTAGTGCATGGTGTTTCAAAGTGTAAGCGTGTTAAATAAGGTTAGATGTTAGAAACGCGGTTAGTTTGATATACAGTCTACAATTTCCACGACAGTAGTTACTATATACTTTGTGTGCATAATTACATGCAACCTAACCCTATAGTAAGTACATGTACTTAATTATTGTACTTAAATGTATAATATAATATAAAGTCACCTTAAAATAAAGGAAAATTATATATAATATATATGGCTGTGAGCATGGCTGAAGATGTGGTGTGTTTTGTGCTGATCCTCATGGTTTGTGTTTGTGTTTCTTCTCAGGTTATCTAGGCTACACTAGTGGTTTCTCCTTGTTGTGCATGGTGTTCTTCGTCATTGTGGTGAGTAGTGCGATATTCATCATAAAATGCTAATGAACACATGCAAATGAGAGCAAGAGTGTCATTGGAGCTGCTATTGTTAGTCTGATGAGACGTTCCTTCCTGCTTTTGTTCTTCAGGTGATCTACAAGAAGTTCCAGATCCCGTGTCCACTACCTGAGAACTTCATTAACATCACAGTGAACGCCTCTCAGCCACAGGTCAACGCCACTGAAGAAGAAGAAGAAGAGTGCTGCAAACCCAAGTACTTCATCTTTAACTCACAGGTACGTCGTGGATATTTGCATTCGGATATTTGCATTTGAGTGAGAGGAGTGTGTGGGGATCTAACTTTATTGTTTTGTCTTAGACTGTGTATGCGGTGCCCATTTTGACCTTTGCGTTTGTGTGCCACCCGGCTATCCTGCCCATGTACGAGGAGCTCAAAGAGTGAGTAACATTTACGCTTAAATATATATAATATGTAATATTCTTGATGTTGTTTTTTGGGCTCTGCTAGAACAGGTTTTTCCCATATTCTCCATTGTTGCGGCTCCTCTCTTCCCAGTCTGTCAGTAACGCTCTCTTTAGTTCCTGTCTCTATGAAGCCCCTCCTTCTGAAAAGCACACTGTGCTCTGATTGGTCGGCTGGAGCAGTGTGTTGTGATTGGTCGAGCGCTTCGAGTGTGTTTGGGAAATGTCCCGCCCCTTCCCATAACCACCAGTTTAACACACTACTAACTAACTCAACCAGGCCCCGCCCCTTTATTCTGCGCATTAATTATTTAAATGAGGAATATTGTGACGTGTTCTTCAGAAACAGTGACACTGATATAGAGAATAACTTTTTCATGCTCAAACAGCAACATTACACACTAATGAGAGATGAAGATGGAAAACAGCACAATAGGTGCTCTTTCATAAAGCTAGAAGTTGCTTTTTGTGAGTTTAACCTCTGTACAAATGTTTATAGTAATCAAGAATGAATCATGAATCAAAACTAACACTTTCTCTAACTTTCCTTCTGCAGTCGCTCCCGAAAGAAGATGCAGAACGTTGCAAACGTGTCGTTCCTGGGAATGTTTATCATGTATCTGTTGGCAGCACTGTTCGGATACCTGACCTTCAACGGTGAGCAGAACGCATCAGAGCCTGAACGGCTTACGACACACACGTTACGACACATTAGCTAGTCCAACAGTGGGTTGAAGTGTACAGTGAGGCTGTTTGTTTTAAACGGAGGTGTGTCCATTAAATGGCTTGGGATTGATCCGGCAAAAGGCCAGCGTTGAACCTCCAGACCTCTCCAGTGAGAGACGTTCAGCTGGAAATGTTACGCAACGGAGGGATTTCTCAGACGCAGCCGAGGAAAAATAAACATTTTTGTGGGACGAGTTGTTTTATGTTCTATACAAACTTGTTGTTGACATATACGTTCCGCTAGTTTCCAAACCAACATTTCTGATTTCCATTAAGCGCTTTTATTTATTTTCTATTTTAGAGCTTGACGTACTAAAATAACTCAAACTTATTAAAAATATATACATATTTTAAAAACAAATCAAAATCTAAAAACCAAATACACAACAAAATTACTATATTTAAAAGAGCTTATTTTATTTAAGTTAGTTTAGAGCTTATTTGTTATTAAAGAACTTAAATGAAAAGTGATTAAAATTAATACAAATATACACATATATTTAAAAAAGGCCAAAAAAACTACAAAATTATACAAATCAAATTATATATTATAAAGTAAATTAAATTTAAACTAGTTGCCAAGACAAAATTTCTCATTTATTTGTTTTATTTTAGAACTTTAATTACTAAAATATCTCAAACTAAAACTGATTAAAAATTGATATACATAATTGAAAAAAAGAAATTAATTTTAAACTAAAGAAAAAACACAACAAAATTACACAAATGAAAATGGAAAATATAAAAAAGCTTCTTTTATTTCAGCTAGGTGCCTAGGCAACATTTCTCAATTTCATTTAGAGCTTTTACTAAAACAATTAAAATTGATTAAAAATGAATCAAAATAAATGCATATTTAAAAAAAATCAAAAACGCAAAATAGGCCCAAAACACAACAAAATTACAAAAACAGGAAATCTAATCATAAAACAGCAATCTACTCTCGCTGATGTTTGAAGTAAAGATGTGATGTGTTTGTGTTGGACAGAGGCCGTTGAACCCGAGCTTCTGCACACTTACTCAAAGGTCTACAGTTTCGACGTGGTGCTTCTGATCGTGCGTTTCGCCGTCCTGACCGCCGTGACGCTCACCGTGCCCGTGGTTCTCTTCCCAGTGAGTATTCCACACATTCACAGGTCCTGACACACACACACACACACACGCTGACGTAAGGTGTGTTCTCTGCTTCAGATCCGCACCTCAGTCAACCAGCTGCTCGGAGCCTCGAAAGACTTCAGCTGGCCTCGCCACATCGGCATCACCGTCGCCCTGCTCGTCTGCGTCAACATCCTCGTCATCTTCGTCCCCACCATCAGGGACATTTTCGGATTCATCGGTAGGTACCGGATGTCATGTGTTATTTTTCTATCATTAATATACTTATTTGCAGTTTTCATAATTATTTTGAAGTTTTAGTCATTTCGTTGTGCGTCTATATACACACACAAACAAATTGTGTATCAAAGTTTTTACTTTGATACAATTTGAGCAATTTTCACTCAGAATTTGCTTGTAAATTTCACAAATAATTACAAAGAAATGACAAATAACACATTGAATTAAACATGAAATTCTGAAGTAGAAAGACTGAAATGAATTTTATTGTATAATTACAACTTTGAAAAATGATTTAAAAATAAACTATTATTTTTAAATCATTTTTCAAAGTTGTAATTATACAATAAAGTCCATTTTAATTAATGTTTATTTTTCAACTGTATTTACAACTTTTTTATACATTTCTATTTCCATTTTAGTACTTCAATTTAAACAAAAATTAGTGTCAACTATCTGAAATAAGTTTACTTAGTAGTACCCCAACTTAAAATATTAAAAATGAAACTTATTGTTTATTTTACATCTCCATTTACAACTTTGAAACATTTTTTTACAATATAGTTTTTATTAATTTTAATGTCCGTGTTAGTTATTTTAGTACTTCAACTTAAAAGTTATAAACGTTGCCTTGTCAACTACCTGAAATGAGTTTAGCATATTAAATTTCAGTTATTAAATGACGTTCTGTGTCTCTGCAGGAGCGTCCGCTGCTGCTATGCTGATCTTCATCCTCCCTTCAGCCTTCTACATCCGACTGGTGGAGAAGGAGTCCATGAGATCTGTGCAGAAGATCGGGGTAAGAGACTCGTGTGTGTGTGTGTGTGTGTGTGTGTGTTCTTGAGGATGACAGACTCTCATGTCAATGTCAATGTCAATTTTATTTCTATAGCACTACTAACCACAACACCAGTTGACCAGTGTGCTTTACATCAATACAAGAAGCAATAAAAACACAAAAATATTTCATCCTTAACCATACAGGTGAAACTCGAAAAATATGAATATTGTGCATTTATTTCAGTAATTCAACTTAAAAGGTGAAACTAATATATTACAAAGACTCATTACATGCAAAGTGAGATATTTCAAGCCTTTATTTGTAATTTATATATAAATTTATATATTTATTTATATATAATTTATATTTATATATAATTGTGATGATTATGGCTTACAGCTTATGAAAACCCCAAATTCAGAATTAGAATATTGTGAAAAGGTTTTCATATCTGTAAGCCATAATCATCAAAATTATAACAAATAAAGGCTTGAAATATCTCACTTTGCATGTAATGAGTCTATATAATATATTAGTTTCACCTTTTAAGTTGAATTACTGAAATAAATGAACTTTTGCATTTTTCGAGTTTCACCTGTATGCTGATTAAAAAAAATAAGTTTTTAGCGTAGATTTAAACACCGACACGGATGGAGCAAATCTAATACTAAAAGGTAACGCTTTCTCATCACACTCTCGCTCTCCTCAGGCGTTGCTGTTCCTCATCATGGGAGTCGTGGTGATGATCTGCAGCATGACTTTAATCATCCTGGACTGGATCCACAACGCAGGGTCTTCAGACGACCACTCCGACGGCCACTAGTGGGCGTGTCCTAACGCTAATTGACATGCAGAAGGGGCGGAGCCTATCCGCTGACTCTGCAACTGAGAACTAGAAGAAGCTGCTCTTAATATCAGCGCAGAGCAAAAGACAAACATCCCATTCTGAGAGAATGTCCTGAACTTTGTACAGTATGCTGTTAGGCCACACAGATGGTGATCCACTCGTATTGTTGTGCTTCTTTTTCCGTTTTTTGTCGATTTGCTTTCCTGTTGTGTTAAGTTTCGGTGGTACGTCGCACAGGAGCGTGTGCATTATTCACCGTTTTCAGGTTTAGTACTCGCAAACCAAAACCAGTCAACAGCGAACGGAGACGCGTGTTCGACATCCGTTTGTACCTTTGCCAAAAATATCGGTGTTTGTATGTGGAAAAGCACTTACTCTTTTTCAGCAATTGTGAAAAACTGTTATTCCGCACATTTTGGCTGTGCTTTAAACGCATTTGTTACAATGCCATTTATACTGTAATACTTGAGTCACCTTTACCTGTCGTGTAGATCTACTAATGAACAAATATCGATCGCTAGTTGTTGATATGATTTCAGGCAGGTGGAACGGCTGTATGAATTTACTGTAACTTATTTAAACCCAGACGACGGCGAAGGGTGCCTTAAAGTCAACACGAGCTCAAAAACTACACGTTCTTGATCTACACTGCAAAACATGATGCTCTTCCTCAGTGTTTCTGTCTTGTTTTACAGTACAGACATCTAAACGTTCTTAAATCAAGACACATTTACTGATATTCAGAGCTTCAGATGTTAACTCCTGTTTACTGAAAACGCATTCAAATTCAAATTGATTTGCATCAATATCTGCCAATGGGGTCAGAAAAATATTATTTAATAAAAAAAGATTTTTCTGACCCTTCTGGATGATATTAGTTCTTGTTTTAAGCACAAACTCACTTCATTTTTATATATTTTTCATTAAATAAAGTCATTTTGCTTCTCCAGTAAATGTTTTCCAGTACAAATATCGAAACATTCTCAAATCAAGATACAAGACAAAAATACTGACTAAAATATTTTTTTTGCAGTGTAACTGTCAACGATTCATCATTGCACGTTCTCTGAAATCACTGTTCAACTGACGTCACATCAAAATGATGTTTGCGATAGTCGAATAACTATTTAATCACTGTTTTAGACTTTTGTAGGATATTCTAAACACTTATTTAATAAACTGAAGGCTACGACAATAATAGCGAATAATGGTTTTAAAAAAGTTGAATATCCTGTTTTACGGCACATAACAGAAGTAGAATGAGCTGCTAATGTGTTTCACGTTGACTTTTAAAGAGAGTCATTTGCTTCGGATGAACTACATACAGAATCAAATGTCAGAACGTTGTTGGCGAGGGGAAATGAGACCGTTAGTTTATAACTTGACTTGCCATTTCAGTGTTTGCCATCGGCAGCTTGAACGAGAGACAGACAGACGGGGAGTGTGTGTCGTCCACTGATCAGCCGTTATTAGTGTGATGAACTGATAGGTCACACACATACACACACACACACACACACACACCTCACTGTGCTTCCAACTGCTCAAACCTCATGTGTCATCCAACCTGTTACTCTCCAGCCGTTATTTATGGATAAAACATCAGTGTAATTTTATCTGTTTTACTATATTTATATATATATATATTGTATATATGTGTATATACCACAAAATTAACTGTATATATGCTGTCAATTTTTCTTTTTTCTTCTTCTTTTGTTAAAATTTTTGCTCAACAAGTGTGAAATATGAAAATGGCTTTAGATGTCCCTCGGTGTGTGTCGGGGCCCCGATCGGCCCCTCTTAATCTGGCTGTGAATGTCAAACTGAGCTCAAGATTCGGCTTGTGGTCGGCCCCGACACACACACACTTACACATACTCACATACCTTTTACATCACTACTAAATGCTGTAGTCGAAGCCGAGAGGGGTGAAGCGCTCCTCATGTACAAGAGGCCATTCCTGCGAATGATACGCTCTTGTTTCAATGAAACACTATGTATATCATGTAATTAATGTCTATTAAAGGTTGAAATTAACCCAGTTGTGTCATTGATATATTTTATTGTCATTTCATTTATTTTTAATTGATTGAAGTGTTTTTGTCAGTGTTTACACATAATGAGAGTTCAAAGAAACCTATATGTGTGTGTGTGTTAGTGGGAGAGAGTGTGTGTGTGTGTGTGTGTGTGTAAGTACATGTTTCTGTCAGTAGTGTTGCACATAATGAGAGTAAAAAGTAATAAAAAAAACAAAATGTAATTATGTATATAATGTATTCATGTATATGATAAAATGTATTCATTTGAAAGGGCAATGAAAGGGATTAACTCTAAACCATCAAAAGTGTAACTAACTGACAGACACACACACACACAGACATTTTAAACAAAAAATAAAATCTAAATTGTGACAGAAGTTGTTTTTGATCATGTCTAAATACATATCCAAATCCAATACCTGATAAAAGTATTGTCTGAACAATTTTGTTATCAGTCTGAACATTATGGTTTCAGCAATATGAGTTCCCTTTCAAGGCGGTCACTTCGACATTTACGTCGATGACGTAGTATGGGAACTCCTCCCCTTCTTCACTTCTGCTGAAATCTTATGGGCTAACGCCAGCTGGAGACAGCTGGCCAATTGACGCAAAATATGCAAATACTGACACGCCTGCTGGCAGTATAAAATGCATACGCACGTCAATTGCATCAGAATCCTTTTCTTCACGCTCAAATCGACGTGTGCTTCGAATTGGAAGATATTCTACAAATCTCGCCATCGTTGAAGGTGCATCTGAAGATAGATGTCGAAGATGTCGGACGACCTCGTGTGCGCCCACTGCGCGGACATGCCAGTGCGCGCCCTTAAGGCCAGGAGAGAAACGGCTCGAGCAGCTGCAGGGATTGGGCCCACTGCTGCCAGCGAGCCGCTGGTGGGCCCACCCACCCCCAGGGAAAGGGAGCTCGATGCCGTCAGCTTCTCGGACGCTAGCTTCCGCCCCCCCCCCCGCGACGTCGCGGATTTCATCTCCTTTGGAGCTAGCGAGGAAGAGGACGCCATGTCACTCTCAGCGTCGGAGAAGGACTGGGGATCCCAGCAGGCCGCACCTCCCGAGCAAGGGAGCCCTGACCTCCAGGAGGAGCTCTTTAGGGTCCTTACTAAGGCCGTCGCCAAGTTGGACCTTTCGTGGGACGCACCGGATGAGCCAGATAAGAGCAAGTTGGACACGTGGTTCCTTCAGTCGAGCCGCCGCCAGGCCGCGTCGAAGAGGGGAACCCCGTTTTTCCCGGACGTCCACGAACACGTGGTTAAGGCGTGGGCTGCATGGGGTTTCTGGTCGTCCTCCACAGGCACCTGTGGCTGACACTCTCCGATGTCAAGGATTCCGACCGGAAAACCCTGCTTAATGCTCCCATCACCCCAGCCGGTCTCTTTGGGAACGCGGTGGAGGCTGTCACGGACCGTTTCTCGGAGACCCAGAAACGCGCTAAAGCTATGAGCCACGTGATCCCGCGTCGAGCGCCCCCAGCTCGTCAGCGCTCGCGCTCGTCATCGGCTAGCCGGGGCCAGCCCCAGAGCTCGGTGAGACAATCGGCTGCGCCGCGCACCGAGCCGGATGCTCGCGCTTCCCGGGGCAGACAGTGGCAGGGACCCGGGAGAAAGAGCCAGGGCCAGAGAAGGAGCCCGCGCCGAGGGAAGGTCAGCGCGCCCCCCCCTCCGCGTCAAAGCCTTCTTCCTGATGGAGCGGCCAAGAGGAAGAGAGAGCGCGAAGGAGGACCGGACTCCAAGCGCCGTGTTCTTATGCATCGTGTCCCTCATGTTCAGTCGAGCGACGACGGCATATGTGTGAATGTTGTTTGTTCAAACAAAAAATTAATAAAAGCATGTATCCCTTCACAAAAAGAGCTTTTTCTTCCTCTTACACCTCACATTGTGTCACCCGCACTTTCACGAGACAGCGCAGGGTCACACTCTATGACTATAATGGCATCTCTTGGGCACGAGATCGCCAGCACTACACTCCGCCCACTGCGAGCCGCACTCCCACCAGGGCTATCAGCCTCGCGGGAGTGCGGCTCCAGTCTAAACACTACACTGGGGGCGGCTATGACCGCAGTTCGAGCTCGCACTCTGAGTCATTTTCTAGGTGCGTGGGAATCAATTCCAGGCATTTCACCGTGGGTGTTGGGCTTAATTCGTCACGGGTATTCGCTTCAGTTCAGACGCAGACCACCCCGTTTCAACGGCGTGATCCCGTCATTAACTTTGCCCCAAAACGTTCCCGTTCTGAGACAGGAAGTTCTCAGTCTGCTCGAGAAAGGAGCGATAGAACCGGTTCCCCCGATCGAGAGGGAGAGCGGTTTCTACAGCCGCTACTTTGTGGTACCCAAGAGAGGGGGGGGTCTCCGTCCGATCCTGGATCTGAGACCCATAAACCGAGCACTTCACAAGCGCGCGTTCAAAATGACAACTTTGAAGCAGATTCTGGCGCAAGTTCGTCCCGGGGATTGGTTCGCTTCAGTGGATTTAAAGGACGCGTACTTTCATATCCAGATAGCAGCGCGTCACAGGCGCTTTCTGAGGTTCGCGTTCGAGGGCACAGCTTATCAGTACTCAGTACTCCCGTTCGGACTGGCTCTGGCTCCCCGCACCTTTTCGAAGTGTGTGGACGCGGCGCTTTCTCCCCTCAGGTCGAGCGGAATGCGCATCCTAAATTATCTGGACGATTGGTTGATTCTAGCCCACTCGCGAGAGGTGCTAATCGGTCATGTGGAAATACTACTTCGTCACCTGGACTCGCTGGGGATGCGTGTAAACGAACAGAAAAGCGTGTTCACACCGAGTCAGACCACAACATTTCTGGGAGTGTGCTTGAACTCTATAACGATGCGAGCCCATCTCTCTCAAGAGCGCATAAGGTCTCTGACATTGTCTCTGGACCGTTTCAGACCGGGCAGGTCTGTGCCACTAAAGGAATTTCAGAGGCTGTTAGGTCTGTTGGCGGCAGCCTCCCCAGTGTGTCATCTGGGGCCCTCTTCAAATCTGGTTGAAGCTCCGAGTCCCTCGGGGGGCGTGGTCGTCCGGACTCAGGCGCATCACGGTCACCCGCAGCTGCATTCGCACTTTGGTACCGTGGAAAAACCCAGCGTTATTCAGTTCAGGGGTTCCGATGGGCACCGTGGCGCATCGCACCACAGTCTTGACGGATGCATCAACCTCAGGCTGGGGAGCAGTGTGCATGGGCGCGACTGCCTCAGGCTTATGGACGGAATCGCAGCGAACGTGGCATATAAACCGCTTGGAATTGATGGCGGTATCCTTAGCCCTCGAAGCCTTCCGGTCACAGTTAGAGCGTCAGCGTGTACTGATTCGGACCGACAACACGTCGGTGGTCTCATACATAAATCGCCAGGGAGGCGTGCGCTCCAGACTCCTATTCGAGCAGGCGGCGAGTCTCCTGCTGTGGGCAGACCGGCACTTTCTATCCGTGAGAGCGGCGCATATTCCCGGTGTTTTGAATCGCGGGGCGGATATGCTCTCGAGGAATGGGATTCCTCATGGAGAGTGGAGGCTTCACCCGGGATCGGTGCAGATGATCTGGGATCGGTTCGGGAGGGCGGAGGTCGATCTGTTCGCCTCGAGCGAGAACGCGCACTGCCAGGCGTTCTTCTCGCTGTCTCGTTCCCCCTTGGGACGGACGAACGACGCCTTGACTTCGCGCTGGCCGAGAGCCAGACTTTACGCCTTTCCTCCGGTGAAGATTCTGCCCACAGTGTTATGCAAAATCAGGGAGGAGAAAGCGTCTGTGATTCTCGTAGCCCCGAACTGGCCGAATCAGCCCTGGTTCGCGGACATGATGGAATTACTGGTGGACTCCCCGTGGGAAATTCCGCTCAGGAGAGACCTGTTATCGCAGGCGAACGGCACGGTATGGCACCCCAACCCCGGGCTGTGGAACCTTCATGTATGGCCGCTACGGGGACTCTGAATGAGCGGGACGCTCTGCACTCTCGAGCGATGAGCACTATCGCTGAGGCGCGCGCCCCATCCACTAGGCGTTTATACAGATTGAAATGGGAAGTTTTCTCTAAATGGTGCCAGGATATCAGTATTGACCCGGGTAATTGCGCCGTGTTGGATATTCTACGCTTCCTTCAGTACAGGATGGATAATGGGAGTGTACCGTCCACTCTGAAGGTGTATGTGGCTGCTATTTCTGCATTTCGCCTCCCGATCGAAGGACAGTCGATCGGTAAACATGCATCGGTGATCAGTTTTCTCAGGGGAGCTAGGAGATTATGTCCATCACGGCCGCCTTCTGTGCCGCCGTGGGATTTAGCCCTAGTGTTGAGGGCTCTGTCTCTTCCACCGTTTGAGCCACTGGCTTCGATTGCGGTCAAGGAGCTTTCCCTGAAAACTGCTTTGCTTCTCGCTCTTGCTTCAGCGAAACGTGTGGGGGACCTGCAAGCGTTCTCGGTTCACGAGGACTGCATTCGTTTTGGACCAGGAGATTGTAATGTCACTCTTCGGCCAAGACAGGGGTACGTTCCGAAGTCACTCAATACTCCGTTCAAAGCGCAGGTTGTTTTACTGCCTGCATTGTCTTCTGAGTTATCAGTCTCGCGTGATATCGATGCTCAGAGCGCTGTTTGCCCAGTCATGGCTTTACGGATGTATATGACTCGCTCAGCCGCTTTTCGTCAATCGGATCAGCTATTTGTATGCTTTGGCGGTTGCAACAAGGGACGTGGAGTTTCGAAACAGAGGCTTGCTCACTGGATTGTGGATGCTATTGCCTTGGCTTATGATTGCCAGGGGGTGGTCTGTCCCCTCAACATTAAGGCTCATTCGACGAGGGCGATCGCCTCTTCGTGGGCCTGGTCCAGAGGTATGTCTATAAGGGACTTGTGTCTTGCTGCTGGCTGGTCTTCTCAGAATACGTTCGCCAGATTTTATAAGTTGGATGTACCTTCTGTTGCGTCTCAAGTGCTTTCGGTGAGCTGAGCCTTCAGGTTGTGCATGAATGCTTGATTTATGTGTTGTGCTTATGCAACTGTCGCCGCTTTGCTGCTGACTTGTATTATACTTGCTATTACTCTGTGTTGTTCTGCCCTGAATGATTCAGTGCAAGACTTCCCTCTATTCATTTGCTTGGGATATGCAAATTTTGATGAGGTTTAGACAGCGCGCTATTGGCTCGCTTCGCCCTATCAGGAGCTCGTATTTCTAGTAGTGCAGCTATTGGATGAGGGTTCTGTCATTCTCGAGTGGGTGGGTTCTCTGCTCCACGGCGGGATTGGACACAGTTCCCATACTACGTCATCGACGTAAATGTCGAAGTGACCGCCTTGAAAGGGAACGTCTCCGGTTACTTTCGTAACCTCGGTTCCCTGAAAGGCAGGGAACGAGACATTTACATCGAACGCCGTGTCGCTTGTTCATTCGAGCGTTCAGTCGTATTCTGATGCAATTGACGTGCGTATGCATTTTATACTGCCAGCAGGCGTGTCAGTATTTGCATATTTTGCGTCAATTGGCCAGCTGTCTCCAGCTGGCGTTAGCCCATAAGATTTCAGCAGAAGTGAAGAAGGGGAGGAGTTCCCATACTACGTCATCGACGTAAATGTCTCGTTCCCTGCCTTTCAGGGAACCGAGGTTACGAAAGTAACCGGAGATGTTCTCAAGCCTGTTAGAAATACGCCTATGCTGCCATCTAGCGCTTATAGTATGTCAGACTTTCTGTTTTATTATTATTTATTCAACCTGATTGCACTAATCTGCCTATTTTTAATTTATACATTCTTCTTGAATTAAAAAAAAAGAATAGATGTGTATTTCTAATATTTGTATTATTTTATATAGATTAATAATTAATTATTTAGAAGATATGAGACTCTTCCTGTTTCCCCTTGTTGACATTACTTAAATCCATTGCCATGGCAACCCGGTGTTGTGGCGAATTTCGACCCCCGCCAAATTTTTACCCCCCTAGCATTGGTAGGTTTAGGATTAGTTGTGGGGGAGGAGGGTAGGATTAGGGGAGGGGTTGGGATTAGGCAATCAGGTACTGACTTCAACGAGGGGGGTAATAATTTGGCAGGGGGACGAAATTAAGCACAACAGCAACTCTGTTAGAGATTTCCCATATCCGGTCACAATTTAGCATCTTCAATGTCTCGGCATCATGTTGAAAAAGTTTGTTGTGAATCTAATAAACTCGCTAGGAGTAATAGTTTAAAACCCAAAGCCAAATATTAAATAAATACATAAATCCACATTCAATACTGTCCTCAGTTGTACTGATCAATACTGAGATGATTGTAAATTTGCCTTTACCTTTTAGGAGGATTTGCATTACTGGTTATTTCCTAAATTTGAAGATTTACCTGTATTAACAAAGGAAAATATAATTTTTGCCATTTTTATGAAAGATGAAACACTTGACTTGGCAGTTAACACATTTATTATTCTTAGGAAATTCCTTTTACACAAGAATAGATTCCTGAAAACACTTCCAAACTTGTTTATGTTTTTCATAAAGAACTGTATCATTACTTGTTATCGCTAAACTTAATGAAGAAATAGAATGCCACACTTATATGGCAAGCCGTTTTAACTTTTATTCATTTCCAGGATATGAATCCTTGATATCAACAATTACATTTTCACTAGTTAAAATGATAATTATTGATATCAGGAATAATATTTCTACTAGTAACAATGGCAATTTTGGATATCAGGAATTACATTTTCACTAACAATGCTAATTCTTGATATCAACATTTACATTTTCACTAGTTAAAATGATAATTCTTGATATCAACAATTGAATTTCAACTTAAAACTATAATTCTTGATATCTGTAATTGTATTTTTCACTAGTGAAATGTCACCATAGGCTGCCATTCAAAATCAATTCTTGATATCAAGAATTGATTTCTTACTAGTTGAAATTCCAATTTCACATATCGGAAATACAATTCTTACTAGTAAAAACCTTTATTTTTGATATCAAGAATTAAATTGTCACTAGTTGAAATGTATGACAAGCCGTTTTATCCTTAAATTGTACACAGCCTCACTCGTCGTAATTACGTTTTTACTAGTAACAATTACAATTAGAGAGCTCTTTAATTCAATTCTTACTAATAACAATTAAAATTAGAGAGCTCTACAAATTAATTTTTACTAGTCATATGTCTCCATTGACTTCCATTCATTTTTAATTACAGAGCTACAATTGAATTCTTACTAGTAACAATTCGATTAGAGAGCTCTGTAATTCAATTCTTACTAGTAAAAAAACAAGTTAAAGATATTTATAATTGCAGAGCTCTCTAATTGTAATTGTTACTAGGAAGAATTGCATTAAAGAGCTCTCTAATTCAAATAGAGAGCTCTGCATTTGCATTCTTACTAGTAAAAATCGAATTGTAAAGTTCTCTAATTGAATTCTTACTAGTAAAAACATAATTACGACGAGTAAGGCTGTGTACAATTTAAGCTAAAACGGCTTGCCATAGAAATGTCTATTCTTGATATCAACAATTGAATTGCTAGCCTACTAGTAACAATGTTCATTTTTTATATCAATAATTCAATTTTCACTAGTGACAATGTTAATTTCTGATATCATGAATGTGATTGTTACTAGTAAGAAAGCCATTTTAGATTTTAGTATGGCAAGCCGTTTTAGCTTTAATTGTACCCAGCCTTACTTGTCGTAAATACATTTTTACTAGTAATAATTCAATAAGAGAGCTCTACAATTCAATTCTTACTAGTAACAATTACAATTAGAGAGCTCTCTAATTCAATTCTTACTAGTAACAATTATAATTGCAGAGCTCTCTAATTCAATTCTTACTAGTAAAGACACAATTAGAGAGCTCTCTAATTGGAATTCTTACTAGTAGTAATTGGATTAGAGAGCTCTTTAATTGCATTCTCACTAGTAACAATTGAAATAGAGAGCTCTCTAATTGAATTAAAGAGCTCTGCAATTGAGTTGTTACTAGTAAGAATTGAATTAGAGAGCTCTCTAATTGTAATTGTTACTAGTCATAATTGGATAAGAGAGCTCTCTAATGGTAATTCTTACTAGTAACAATTCAATTGTAGAGCTCTCTAATTGTAATTCTTACTAGTAACAATTCAATTAAAGAGCTCTGTAATTAAAAATGAATGGAAGTCAATGGAGACATAGTAAGAATTCATTAGTAGAGCTCTCTAATTGTAATTGTTACTAGTAAGAATTGAATTAGAGAGCTCTGCAATTGTAATTGTTACTAGTAATAACTGAATTAGAGAGCTCTCTAATTGTAATTGCTACTAGTAAGAATTGAATTGTAGAGCTCTCTAATTGAATTCCTACTAGTAAGATTTGCATTAAAGAGCTCTCTAATTGAATTAAAGAGCTCTGCAATTGCATTCTTAGTAAGAACTCAATTAGAGAGCTCTCTAAATCAGTTTTTACTAGTAATAATTGCATTAAAGAGCTCTCTAATTGAATTAAAGATCTCTGCAATTACATTCTTACTAGTAAGATTCGAATTAGAGAGCTCTCTAATCGCAATTGTTTCTAGTAAGAATTGAATTGTAAAGTTCTCTAATTAAATTCTTACTAGTAAAAATGAAATTACAACAAGCAAGGCTGGGTACAATTTAAGCTAAAACGGCTTGCCATATTTCTGAAATAATATTGATATCAGAAATACATTTTCAGATACATTTTTACTAGTAGCAATTCAGTTGTTGATATCAAGAATAGACATTTAGACTAGTGATAATTTAATTATTGATATCTAGAATTCGCATTTTTACTAGTAACAATGTAATTATTGATATCAAAAATTATATTTCTACTAGTAAGAAATCAATTCTTGATATCAACAATTGATTTTGAATGACAGTATGGTGACATTTCACTAGTGAAAATACAATTGTTGATATCAAGAATTACATTTTTGATATCAATAATTCAATTGTTGATATCAAGAATTGAATTGTTGATATCAAAAATGTAATTGTTGATATCAAAAAATGTAATTGTTGATATCAACAATTCATATCCTGGAAATGAATAAAAGTTAAATACTTTTTATATATACGGCTTGCCATATCACTTAATCTTATCTACTTTGATAGAGGATGTGAAACGTTCTGAAAACCCCTAGTCTTTTATTTCCTTATATATTTGAATCTTTTTTATTTGTTTACCTTATTTGTATTTTCTAAATCCGATGTTATGGTGCTTGAGACATTTCATATGTTGTACTTGTAGCAACCAGGCCAATTCTGGTTGTTAATAATATTGTTCAGTAAAAAAAAAAAAAAGTTTAATCAAAATCAATGTATGCAGAAGTTACATAGACAGTAAAAGAGAAGTTATTTTTTCGCCATTAATTAGTTTCAACGCCACGGGCAAAACCGTTCGAGATATCAAGAATCCGCTCGCAATTTAAAATCCTCAATGTCTTGATTTCATGCTGACTGAGTTTGGATGAATTGGTTGTGGAAAGTATATCAAATATAAATCTATATTCGCATATAAGGATAGTGGAAGTTTAACAGAGGATGAGACGAGCGAGATCTCCAGTTCGCGTCTATGGACAGTGTCTCCCTCTGCTGGGCAGTTTTTGTACTGGATGGATGTTGTTCTTCCGTTACATAACCGAAATCGTTAATTTTACAGTTTTGATAGTTTATATTATAATGTGTAATCACTTAATCCTTTGAACATAAAGACTTAATACTTTAAGCTGACATCAGTAATCACATTTACTCTTTATTCACCAGTCACACGACGGACACGCGCTTCGAGGTCAACGAACGTTAGAAAAATAATTCGGTGGAAAAGAAACAAAGGGAGAACACAACAGACTCCTCATAGAGGAGATCGCCGCGGGAGCGACGTCGTCTCTGATTGGTCAGATTTAGTCTTTATTTTTAGGGACCATTCTGCTTTTTGACATAAAACGTCGAAATTACGACATTACAAAGTCATAATTATGAAATTAAAAAGTCTGTCATATTTATGACTTTCATGTTATGATTTCGACTTTTTATGTTATGAGTTAGTAGGCGGTCATAATTTCGATTGTTTTTATTTTCATCTACTAAGTACTTTTAAATCATAATTTCGACTTAGCATGTTACAATTATGACTTTTAAAGTCATAATTCCGACTTTTCATCTCATAAATATGATTTAGAATTTAAAAATTTCGACCTTTATGTCATTATTGTGATTTACAAAAGCATATTTTTTTCTTATTTGGCGGAAATAGGCTTCCATAATTTTCCTTCATTGTTTCGTGACGTGTTTTAATTATATTTTTTTATTGAATAAGTTTTTAAAGGACTTTTAATTCAGTTCAGCTTCCGCCGTTCTACTGAATTTTACTTCTGCGAACCTTAAACCCTGCGTGATGACGCAGTGAGTCTCCCATCATGCCCCGTAGCAGCGCCCCACAGAGGTGAAGAGGCGGAACTGCAGCCTCTGACCCACATGTGGCTGGGCGCCTTTAAATCTATCGCAATTACGAGCGCAAGTGCTCATGAAAGTGCCCGAAAAGTGTATGTTTTTGCACTAAGGAGCGTCCTACGTGCTAGTATATGATCTGAAGTCCGTGGAGCGACGTGCGCGGAGGTGAGTGCGCGCTAATGACAGCAGATGCTAACACAGCTAGCCGCGTCACACTGATAAACAAGAGTCTGAACTTATAAACAGGACATGTAAACATCTCTGTGTGTGTCTAGGTGTGTTATTCTTACGAATTATTAATATGAGAGGGATATAAATTAGTATAAAACGCTCTAAAGGCCTCTGTTGTCTCTAAAGACGGCTAATGAACTACTCAAACTTCAGCTGTGCTGAGACAGAGCGAGAGAGAGTAAATAAACAGAGCAAATAAAGACACAGTGACAGAGTTACGCGGTCGTTATATTCATGTTAATGTATTTGAATTGTACTTTATTATGTTTCTTCTTTAATGTGGTGGTACAGTAAATCAGGGCTCAGAGCTGCTGTGACCCGGAGCCAAAGATGCAAGAGGGGCCAGGAAAGGGTGAGTGTGTCTTCATGCTCATCGACTTCACACACACACTAAAGTGAACAAGGCTCATAGGACTGAGTAGTTGAATTTGACTGTTATGCATTGCATGTTTTACTGCATAATTATGTGGTTGCATTTTGTTGAAGCTTTTTAATTGAACTTATTGTGATTTTCAGAAGGCAGTTTGGAGGATGAGGAGGATCAGCGGTGCCCAATCTGTCTGAACCGTCCCAGACGTACGGATCGAGCCGTACCCGACTGTTGCAGACATGTCTACTGTTCAGCCTGCATCCTCCGCTGGGCTCAGGTTAGCTGACAGACTCAAAACACTTCCACATACTATCTATCTATCTATCTATCTATCTATCTATCTATCTATCTATCTATCTATCTATCTATCTATCTATCTATCAACACACACACTATCTATCTATCTATCTATCTATCTATCTATCTATCTATCTATCTACACACACACACACACACACACACACACACACATACCCTAACACTACTGGTCAAAAGTTTGGGTTTTTATAATGTTTGCTCAGCAAGGCTATGTTTATTTGATATTTAAATGTGGTAAAAATATTATTTCAATTTAAAATAGCTGTTTTCTATGTGTATATTGTATACAATATTCAATATACGATACATTGTATATTATATATTGTAAAATGTGATCAAAGCTGAATTTTCAGCATAATCATTACTCCAGTGCCACGTTCCTTCAGAAATCATTCTAATATGATGATTTGATGCTCAAGAAACATTTCTGATTACTGTGATAACATAGTATAAAGTATAAAGACAGAAATACTTTTATTTTAGTAAGGGCAACATAATTTTCTTCTCCTCATTATAGTACTGTACTGTTAGATGCTTTAATTATTTTAGTATTTATTTATTCACTCATGTAGGCCTATTTATTTACATCAAATAAATTTTTTGTATTTTATTTATTTTAATCGAATTTATGTATTTTTAACACAATTAAATTTTCTGTTTTAAATTACGTGTGATCCAGTAAACTTACTGGATCCAGTCTTACTTGCAGAAATTCAAACTTTTGACCAGTATGTGTGTATTTATATATAATCTGCATACTACCCAAGGCATATACACTGCATACTGTAATGTGTGATGTTGTGTGTGTCGGGCCACAGATGGTTCAGTCCTGCCCGGTGGACCGCAGACCCTTCAGCGCGATCTTCCTGCAGGGCTCGTCGCAGCAGTGCATCAAGGTCAGACGTCCTCCTGATGTCCCGTATGTCCCTGTATAAGAGCCTCGGACTCCTGATCAAACTCTCCTCTGTGTTTCAGATTCCCGTGAAGGCGCTCAGACTGCCAGAGCTGAACTCGTGCACCAGTCCGGACGGTCTACGGATGCGTCGTGTCTGTGTGTAAGTGCTGCGTTTGTTCGTTTTGCTGATCATTTGTGACCATGGACCACAAAACCTAGCCTGGTAATACCAAACTCTGCTACTTCGCTTTGCTTCGTAGACAGAGTCTGGCATGGCATAATTGAAAAGTGTTTTCTTTATCACGAGGGGGCGCTTCTCTGAAGTATAAAATCATTGGTTACCCGTAAGCCAATCACATAACGTCTGGTTATGACGTGTGTTATTCGCCAGCTCAGCCGCATACCGGAGTGAACATGATCCTCCATGAGTGCAACCAAGGGGGACACAATCACAACTATCGCCTTGCCGGCCTTTGGCCTGCCCAGTTTCTCGCTGACGATCGGTAATAGTTGATAAATTAAACTTTTCCCAAAACCTGTCGGGAGTTGGGCCACAACATCACCTCCATTCAAAATGTTTAACAAAAACTCTTCTTGTTCGGGCTTCAGTTTGCAAATGCCGGGAATATTCTCCACAACAGAGCGAATTGCATCCCGTGTCTCCATATCTGCGGTCGTTTTCGATTTCCCTAACCTAAAATACAATCTTATGAGAGCGTCTACGTCACGGCTCTCAGCCCGCCCTCTGTTCGTTGATTGGCCGGCTGTTTTCAGGCCGGAGGAAAACTGAGAGACATGTCGATGTCTCAGACTGAGTACAGAAGCGAACTGAAATAGAGCGGAAGTACGAAGTCTGACGCAGTCAGGCTACACAAAACCAGTCACAAGGGTCAATTTTTTTAAATTGAGATTTATACATCATCTGAAAGCTGAATAAATAAGCTTTCCATTGATGTATGGTTTGTTAGGATAGGACAATATTTGGCCGAGAGATGTAACTATTTGAAAATCTGGATTTTGAGGGTGCAAAAAAAACGAAACATTGAGAAAATCCCCTTTTAAGTTGTCCATTTATGTTCGTGATTTTGCTGCATTCACTCACAAAAATATCTTTTTTTAATATATTTACGGTTGGAAATTTACTAAATATCTTCATGGAACATGATCTTAATATCCTAATGAATTTTGGTATAAAAGAAAAGAAAAATCGATAATTTTGACCTAGGCACAAATATTGCCACAAATACACCCGTCTGACTTGTGACTGGTTTTGTGGTTCAGGGTCACATATAATAGTTAATTGTGTCGTTAACAGGGCAGAGACAGGAACTCTGGAGAGAACGCAAGATAAAAGAGCTAATGCCAAACAGAAATGCCACAGAAAAGGTATGTGCTTAAATATTGATTCTTGTCTTGTCCATCAGTTGCTTATGTTGATATTTCAATATGAAAGGTTATTCCAGGTTAAATTCAACTTATGCTACAATACAATTTTATTTTTTATAGCACATTTAAAACAACTGCCATTGATCAAAGTGCTTTCCAGCATAATTAATACAACACATTTCTGTTGATTGAACAGAAACTACATTGAACTGGTTATAGAATACATTAATGCATTATTGTGAATTAACATGAACATAAATTAACATTAATGTAAATTTCAACGTGAAATCTTAAATTATCGGTATATGTAATGTGTGTTGCAAAAAATGTTTTTTTTTTTATAGTACTGCACAATATATTTACCCATATATTTCCATCGTTAATGTTTTCTTAATTTTTCACAAACTATGAGACGTGTTGATATTGCCAAAGATGCTGTCGGGAGAAGTTGCATAAATATATTATTTTATAAATTAATATTATAATTTATTGATATATTATATTGCCTGTAGAAACGACTCGCATTCGATTATGTTTGAGGGAGAGCTGCATGATTAATCACTAAAAAATTGAATAATGTAACTTGATGCTTCGAATAAAGATTGCATCATTACATTGTTACTCCAGTAAGTGGAGACGAGTGACTGTTCAAATGTATTTGTCATTGAACCAAGAGATTCGTTCAAAAACGCTGATTCATCCAGTAATGAAACAAGAGGAGTCATTCAATCATTCACTCAAACAGAGTTTAAATTTTTTTAATTCAAATGAATTAAATATTCTGCAGCAATTAAAATTTTGTCAGAACTTCTAGTAAATTACATGTTATTTTGTGTTTAAACTGTTTATTTAGAATCGTGATCTCTATTTTAAACATTTATCCAGAATCGTGCAGCTCTGGTTTGAGGTGTAAGAGCTTTTCACACAGATTTGTTTAATAGTTGGTTACGTTTTTGAGCTCTATATAACAGAACTGATAAACATTTAGCGAATTAAGAGCTTTCCAAAATAAATGTCTTTTTTTCCCCGGCAGGTGACTCGGATGCATCTGTGGATGGAAACAGAAAGGTTAGTATTGCACTGTTGTGTCCCTCCTTTTGGTCTTTTTTTTTTTTTGCATATGAATGCCAGGGTAAATGTGTTAAGCAGTGTTTATGTGTGCAGGTGAGTGGAGACTCATGCCACTCTCTTCTGCTCACTCAGCATTTTCACTCATCACTGCCAAGCCAACAGGGAGCGACGCTCGGCACGCTCACACAGATCATGTAAGTGAACACCATGTGTCTTTCTGTTTCTTTGTTGACTGGACATTGTCTCTTAAATGGACATATTATGCTTTCTTTAGTGTGTAATGTTGCTGTTTAAGTATGAAAAGCTCTGCAAAGTTACAAAGTAATTCCCTGAAACTCCATTGTAGTCTTGAGTTTCTTCCGGGAACGAACACGTCACAATATTCCTCGTTTAAATAATTAATACGCAGAATGAAGGTCTTTTAATAAAGGAAACAGGCTTAGTTGTAGGGATGCACGATGATATCGGGACAACATCGGTATCGGCCGATAAAAGCTTAAAATGACCATCATCGGCATCGGCATCGGCCGATATGAATATTTCTGCCGATGAGCCTTGCCGATAGGGTGGCGTGTTTCCTATGCGCACGTGACGACCGTGAACGAAGCATGAGCGCCAGCAACTTAAACTTCCAACTAGGGGTGTGCCGTGCGTCTCACGGTTTTTGATCGTGGACGATTAAAATGTCTCCACGATCTGCTTTTGAAGAAAAATCATAGTATCGTGGACTCTATCAGTTCAATTCTGGCGCCTTCATCTCAACATACTGTACAACGCGACGTACATTAACATCACATGTAAACGCAGAGGTAGAGTTACACTCACGGGACACTGCAATTCACAAAAGTTCATTATTTGCATGTGCGTCAAAGTCTTGCTAGAACATGTCATTCACGTGCTGATGCGCTGTTCTAACATCCGCTTTTCTGAGTGCGTTACACCCGACGCTCACAGGAACTAAAAGCCTGTCACAGCGCCTGCATACTGGACTAATCTTTCGAGTCTTATTGCGCTGATACTGTCAAATACACACAAGGTTTACATAAACAAAGTTGGTTATGTCTAAAGTGAAAGCAAACAGAGAAAATCTGCTTGTCAAATGCGTGTATATTAGACGCGTCGCGTTACTCGCGTGCAGTTCTTAAAGAGACAGTAATAATATTCTGCCGCTTGTCTTTAAAGAGATACTGCACCCAGAAATAAAAATTCTGTCTATCTAATGTTGTTTCAAACCTGGATTCATTTCTTTCTTGTGCTTAAATATACTATGGACGTCACTGGAGAACAGCAACTGTTTGGTTAGCCACATTCTTCCAAATAACTTTTATAATTTCAACAGAAGAAAGAAACTTGAGAGAGTAAATGATGACAATTTAAATTTTTGGGAGAACTATCCCGTTAATGTTAATAAAACAACAAAACACAGAGGAAATCACTCAATGCTCTTGACTGAGAACATTAAAAGAAGCTTTAATAAGCTTTTTTTGCACTTAAAAATAAATACAAATATATCGGTATCGGCATCGGGCAAAATTAGTTTGAAAATATCGGCATATCGAATTTTGGCCAAAATCCTATATCGTGCATCCCTACTTAGTTGAGTTAGTTAGTAGGGTGTTGAAACTGGCGGTTATGGTAAGGGGCGGGACGTTTCCCAAACACACTTAAGTTATAGGAGAATATATATACCGTTTTTTCCGGACTATAAGTCGCATCAGTCGAAAAATGCGTCATGAAGAGGAAAAAAAACATATATAAGTCGCACTGGACTATAAGTCGCATTTATTTAGAAATTTATGACATTTAATCTGGAAAGGCAAGTTATTCAACTACACAATAGCACACTGAACAACAGGCTGAATAGGTGGGAGAACATTAACGTAACACATTAACAGTTATTCAGCTACACAATAGCATAAAGAACACCTGGGAGGCCTAGGCTAAATTAACATAAGCCAGCGAGTCCAACAAGTAAGTGACCGGTAAACAAGTTCCCCAAGCTCCCGATCTCATTCCACATCAGTGAATCCATTGAGTTCTTCATCCTCTGTGTCGCGTTTGAACAACTCCGCCAACTAGAGCGCCCTCTGGAGACGCTAATGTTTTCTCTTGGTTCATCTCAGTCTGAATTAATTTTGATATATAAGTCGCACCTGACTATAAGTCGCAGGACCAGCCAAACTATGAAAAAAGTGTGACTTATAGTCAGGAAAATACGGGTATATGGAGAATATGGGGAAAATAGTGAACATTCAAGGAGGAAAACCTGTTATACATAGTTCCCAAAGGCCAATTAATGTCACGTGACCTCCCCGGAGACGCCATCTTTGAGGGCATAAGCTGCTCTGTTTACAAAGTTTTACAAGCAAATTTCGAATATTTCTTTGTTTTTATAATTTTACGAAAATCATGAAGAGACAAAGTGACAGATTATAAAGAGACTATTAACACAAGACAGAGAGAGGTACAATGCAAACATTTCTGTAATAAATGGTGTGGATCCGTATGCACTAACGAAGGAAGCACTGAGCACTGATTATGCAGCTTTGCCTCATACAGTATTATCATGTGTAACGTTACCATTATCTGGTATTTTTTACACATGTGAGCAATTCCGAGACTGAAAGATCACTGGAGGTGTACAATCAGTTTGTCGAGGGTTGGGTTGGTGACGTTTGCTCAAGTGCAATCAATGGAAAAGTAGTCATCATAGCGAATGTATGTAGCATGATGCTAGACTATCTGTCTATTAAAAAGCCATAGCCTGCACAACTTAATTCCTGTTCCCCTTAAAACAGTCATCGGTGCTTTCTGTAATATGCATACTTATATGAATAGGGTTGGAACGGTACATTTTTCGCATTGAACCGAAACTGTACTGGCGTCACGGTTCAGTGCATGAATATACACGGTATAAAAATAAATAAAACTCGCGTGCAAATTAATTCTTGTTTTTAATACCTCGTCATTTTGTTCATACAGGACATCATTCAAACTGCAAAGTGTTAACTTGTTTATCCTCGCCAGCCATAACATCCGTCGTTGTTCTGACAAAAGCTTAGTCTTCTCACATTCATGAAGTCTAAAGACGGGTATACTGTAAAATCCAAATTTAACTGAACCTCCGGCACGATTTGAACATCCATTGACCCAGCAGGAGATTCACTTTTTATCACGAAATTAACTCGTTTCAGCTTCTTCTTCTTATATTCTGCCCGCAACATGCCCACAGAAATGGCGCCGGGTCGGCAAATGCCCGTATGTTGTGACGTCATGTAGGAACTATGTATAGTAGAGCCTGAAAACATCAAGACTTTGTAAAAGGTTAAAGTGTTTTGTTTGTCATTTCTGTCTTGCGCTGTAGGGCAGGATCTGTTGAGGTTTGTGAGGAGGGGCCAGATGGCGTTCAGTGGAGGAGATTAGAGAGAAAACGCAGATGGCATTCTGCCTCTGTACCTGTCCTCTCTACAGGTGTGCCCAGGTGAGAAGCATGTTTCAAACAGTCTGTTCACCGACAATCTGATGGATACTGCACTCAAAAATTGTGAAACGGCCAGGTCGAATCTCATTGCACGCATGACGTTAAGATGATCTCTTCCTGTTTACTAGGGTAGTGCAACTTTATTCTGATTCAGATTTTGTTTTTGAAATTACATACAAGTACCAATTATAGTACTCAGTCTATGGGTGTAGAAAAAAATTGGTACCATTTTCTTAGCTGCTATTTCCTTAGCTGCTATTTCCTTTGTGTGCATGTCTCTTATTTTGTGTTATAAACATTTGTTTATTGACTTTTAGGGTGTTACTCCACTCACATCTGCTTCTGTCAGCGGTCTCCTCCTCTCTGAATCTGCTGCTTTCTGAACACACAGGTGAGGTCACTTGTTTGTTAGTTGCGTTAAAAGACGTGTAATAATCTGGTTATTATTTTGAAATTTATTTATTTTTCCTTTCAATTTGACTTACAACTTAGTTTATTTAATTTATTCCATTTCATTGTTATTAAATTTCATGTGCCCAGATGTAGGCTTTTAAAGTAGTTCGAGCATTTTTAATTACTCGAACTCATGTCTCGCCTCCCTCTGCTATTGTATGCTACCGCGACAAAGCACACACGTGACAAATGACGTCAGAAAAGCGTCAGTACATTATAATCGGTTATGGTCTATTACTGAACCGATACGATTCATTTTGACACCCCTAGTGCTAAATAGTGTTCTTTAAAAATGATTAACGCTCTTAAATTTCTCAGGTGGGTTGTAAAGCTTCCATAATTATAATAGTAAAAGTTTTATTATATATTATTATATCAAAATGTAAACTCAAATGAATTTGTGGCTGGGTTTATTTTCAGTTTCTCATTTTTCCTCCCTCAGTTATTTATTAGTTTTTATTTTCATTACAGTTAACACTTATTTTATCTCCTGTTTCTTAGTTCCTCATGGCATAGTTTGTGCCGTCACCTGTCCCAAAGGTGAGGAGAGAAAGGGAACCAGGGGTTCTGGGTCAAAGACCTCTGTGAAGCCAGAAACTACTGCGACCAGACGTTCCTCTCGTCACAATCGCGCTGAGGCGGAGGATTCCTCATCTGCGCAGTCGCAACCGACAGACTCGGACACAACCTCTTCTACACCACAAACCATAAACGACACTCCTGCTTCTACGAGCAGAGGACAGCAGGGGAACAACCCGAGGTCTGGAGCGAAGAGGAAAGGACGTGGAAAAAAGAAGGTTGTAGAGAGACATGAAGATGAGGAGGTTGGGAATCATGAGGAAGATGAAGTCAATGAGGAAGCAGAATCTGAGGAACCAAAAACAGACCAAAAAGCAAGTCCTGATCAGATTGATAGCGACCAAGAACCACTGGATACGGAGGAGAAGATGGAGGTGGAGAATGAGACGAGTGCTACAGAGGCCAATAACCAGGATGATGAAACGGTAAAAGTAGAAGAAATGGCACCTGAGAGTATGGTTGAAGATGAAGATGATCAGATACTTTCACGAGATGATAGCGAGAAAGAAGTGGAGACGGATGATTCAGACCAAGTTGAATTGGAGAATGTTCCACCAATAGTGGAGGACGATTGCCAATCTCGTTCCTCTGCTGAACTGGGTGAGTCTCAATCTGATTCCCAGGACGTTCAATCGCCTCTGCAAGAGGAACCAACAGCTGAACCAACTTCTGACCAGATTGTGGATGTGAAACCGGAGCTTGACACCGAGGAAGACCAATCCGACAAACAGGAATCGAGTTGCTCTCCACCTTTCCCAGATATTGTGGATCTGAATTCGGAGCCGGATACCACAGAAGACAATCCTGACAAGCAGGAATCGAGTTGCTTTCCAGCTCTCCAAGATATTGTGGATCTGAATTCAGAGCCGGATACCACAGAAGACAATTCTGACAAACAGGAATCAATTGGCTTTCCAGCTCTCCAAGAGTTTGCGGATCAGAAACCGGAGCCAGATACCACAGAAGACAATGCAGACAAGCAAGAATCGAGTAGCTTTCCAACTCTCCAAGAGATTGCGGATCAGAAACCGGAGCCGGATACCACAGAAGACAATGCAGACAAGCAAGAATCGAGTAGCTTTCCAACTCTCCAAGAGATTGCGGATCAAAAAACGGAGCCTGACACCACGGAAGACAATGCAGACAAGCAGGAATCCAGTACTTTCCAAGAGGATCAGAGCGCTGGTCCTTCAGCACTTGGAGAGATAGCTATTCCAGAAACTAAGGACACTAATGCAAGGAGTCCTCAGGACAACAACGACCTCATTCCCATGGAGTGCGATTCTCCTGCATCCGAGAGTGAAGCTCATGCTGCTGAAGCTGAAATAAATCCCACTGCGAACGTGGCTCAGACTGCCGATCAAAAGCCCAAGATTGACAGCTGTAAGGAAGCGAAAGGCTCGGACAAGAGGGACCGGGATGGGCGATCCCGCAGGTCTCGCTTTCACTCGCCTACGACCACTTGGTCGCCTACCAAGGAGTCTAAGAGTGAAGGGTCACGCAGGTCAAGGTCTCGATCACGGGACCGTAGCCACAAGACCCGATCCACATCTCGGAGCCGCGAGCAGCAAGAGGAAGAGCGGGAAGGCCGGCGGAATCGAAGCCGTAGCCGTAGTCGTAGCCGGGAACGAAGTCACAGGCGACGTAGCCGTTCCCGGAACAGAAACCGAGCCGGACGCCGAAGCCCGTCCCAGGAACGCTCGGATCACGGCGGACACTCTCCTCGCAAGAGGGAGTCCTGGGGAACGGATGGATGGCGGAGCACAGGTGGTGGACGAGGTTTCCGCAATTCAAACTGGAGGAACAATGCGGAAAAACCAGGGAATTCGTCAACAAGAGAGCATGTTTCATCTGACAACGGCAACTTCAATGAGGCGTCGCCTGATCGGAGCAGAAGCGAGAACCCGGACTGGGTAAAAGACAGGGAGAAGCTCTACCCGGATGCTGATGCTCGAGGGCGTGAGCCACGAAAGGATGAAAATTTCGGAGATCCACCTTCCGATTCCTGGTGTCGGGGGGGCTGGAGCGCTGGACGCGGGAGAGGAGGTTCAAACTGGTCGGCCAGCCAGCAGAGCGAGCCAGCAGATAATTGGAGGCAACGCACTTCTTTCTCAGGGACGGCGAATAACACGGATTCTTATAGCCGCTTCAACGAAAACAGAGCCGGAGGAAAGAGAAAAGAGTCTGATGGTGGCGAGACGGCGATGGATCGTTCGGGGTGGTCGTCGGCGTCGAGCTGGGCCGTGCGGCGAACTCTTCCCGCCGATGTGCAGAACTACTACTCGCGCAGGGACCGAGGCGGCGGAAACAATACCTGGAACAGACAAGAGGAGGATCAAGGTGCACCAGGTGTCCCAAAACAAGCAGGTCTGTCTTTATACAAATAATGGCTTGTTTCACCAACACAAACGTTTTTCACATAGGATTTGTATGTGACACCAATGCGTAAAAAACAGCCGATGGGCTGAATGGAAATGTACTTTCAGTTTCTGATAATAGATGTAGGGCCCTATGAAATCAGTTTTATTTTATATCAAATTCAGTTTTTCCTATTTGAAAATTTCTGGATTCTGGCTTTCTCAAGCCAACATCAAAGTTTGTTCACAAACTTTAGCTTCTAGTTTACATTTTCTGGATTCCATTTTAACTTTAGTAATCAGAAAGCATGTCTAAGTTATTGAAATCATGAAACATCAAACAAATTATTAAAGGTTTAAGAAAAATGACATTTTTAGGGCCTTATAAAAATTTTTTTTATTCAAATCTGTTTTTTTTTTTAGTTTACTCAAATTCATTTTTTTCCGCTTGAATTTTTAGATTCCCTTTTAGTGGTTACATTTAAACCTTAGCAATCAAAAAGCTAATCCATTGAAATCATAAAACTTTAACGATTGAATTATTTGTTTAAAAAGAAGGCTCTGTTCATGAGCGCCACCAAGGCATAGTTCATTCCAATCAAAACATTTCGATTTTTTGCATTAGTGTGAATATCCTTAGTTTTATCCTTAAAGCATAAATATGCTAATTTTCAAAAGTGCATTAGTTCAAGTTCAAGTCTTTTTATTGTCAGATGCACAGAACAATACAAGGGCACTGAAATTCGTATGACAAGACACCGCATAGCAACCTGACATAACATAACATATAAGTACACAAAAAATAAATAAAAAAAAAGTCAGGGAGGGGTAACAACAGTAGTGCAATATTGCTATTTAAACATTATGAGTGTTCTTAAGCTCTTTTTCTCTAGTCATGTAGCATAAATTTCTATTACATAGACAGTCAAGTTTAAAGCAACACTAAGTAAGATTTTTTACCTTAAAATTTCCAAAATGGTTTCAGTGGTTCATTAAGTCGTAACAGGGTGAAAGGCACTTATGCCTCCGCTTTGGGGTCCTGTATCTGCTATAACCACGCTATGTAAGATTGCCAGATCGGGTCGGGTTTCTGTAGTTCTAATGAGACATAAGAAAACAACAAATTTGACTTGCTTTACGTCAAGCGTTACAATAGTCATTATTTAGTTTTTCTTTGTTTCTGATGTCGCAATACATTATACTTTCATGAAATCATGCACCATACTCTACCTTGTCTGTGGACATCGTTCATTCCAAAGCCGGCGCTGGATAAACAGCGAGTGTGTGTGCGACAGTCGGCTGCGCTAGGCTAAATTATTTACGACAGCGGTAATGGACAATTCCGCTTCCAACCTGTAGGGCGACCGCAGAGGAAAAGTTACTTGGTGTTGCTTTAAAGGATTAGTTCACTTCAAAATGATAATTATGTCATCATTTATTCACCCTCGTTGTTTCAAACCTGAATGAATTTCTTTTTTCTGCTGAACACAAAAGAAGATATTTTGATGTCGGTAACCAGACAGTTGATGGACCCCACTGACTTCCATAGTAGGAAAAAAAATATTGGAAGTCAAGTCTTCAAAATATATTCTTTTGTGTGAAGCAGAAGAAAAATTCATTCAGGTTTTAAACGACTTGAGGGTGAGTAAATAATGATGGAATTTTAATTTTAAAGTGAACTGTTCCTTTAATTAAAGCCCATCTTTCCAGTGGTGCATTTCCCCTTTAATATGATTTGGTCACATTTACATTCATGTCCGTTTTCTGTATTTCAGATCCCCCACAGAATGAGCCAAATGCACCCCTGCCAACCGAGGCTGTTCCAGCTCTACCCCCCACCCTGATGCCCCATCAGCTCGGTGTGATGGGGGTCCTGCGTTACCCCATGGCTCCTCTTCTGCCGAGACCTCCAGCTGTGGGTCTACAGCCTCCTCAGTTCAGTTTACCCCCTCCGGGTCCAGTACAGCTGCACCCCGCCGGCCCGCTCCTCCAGGTCCCATCCATAGCCGTGCAGGGACTGCCTCCGCCTCCTCCACCTCCTCCGCCAGTGCAGACCGGCTTCACCATAGTACCGCCTGAAAGCCACCCATCTCAGGTAAGCACCAGGGTTATTATCGATAAAGCCGAGTTCACACTGCAGGATTTTAGGTCCGATTTTCATTTGCGAAATTGGCGACAAACGCCCGAAATCATATGCAAATCGATGCTCGTTCACGCTCGTCACACTGTGAATTATCAAAGACTCGATCTGAGAGAATCGCCCGATGAGTAGCTGACACCCGTGAGATATTTGGCGAGTAATATAGAGATGGAGTAATATATTGTTAAATCCGAGTTCACACTGCAGGATTTTAGGCCGGATTGTCATAAATTGAAATCATAGATTTGCCCGAAATCATAGGCAAATGCCCGGGCGTCGGCGACTCATCGGTACTCATCGTCTTTGATAATTCACAGTGTGTGATTGTCGTGAACGAGCACTGATTTGCCTATGATTTCGGGCATTTGTTAGCCTGGGAAAACCCAGACAACTTCCAGCAAATTTAGATTTGCTCTGAAAGTTAGTCTGGCAAAGAGCTCATTCAAGCCCATTTCCAATCCGTCGAAATCGAGGCACCAATCAGAAACGTTGGGGCGGGCTTTACACGATGAGGACAGCGCTGGGATTTTGAACATGTGGGATTTTGAACATGTAGCCTACATTACAAAGATGGATGCCGCCGTCGAACATCACTCGTTCCAATCAGCTATCGCGTCTGTTTTAAGCCATTTGAACGTTTCCTTTTTGTTAAAAACCGAGCAAAGAACAACACTCCGCTCTGCATACGTCATCTCCTTCATCGCTCTGATTGGGTTTAGGTCTATCCGCGACGTCCGCTGGTGACGCCCCTCTGGAAATGATGTCTATGACGCTTTGCCAGACCATAACTCAGTTACAACTGAGAATGGTCTGGTTTTAACCCGGCTAGGCATTTGTAGCAAATTTAGCAAATGAAAATCGGGCCTAAAATCCTGCAGTGTGAACTCGTTATTAAGGAGATATGCTAAATATCTGGACCTGTCTGCGATTCAAAATCCTGCTGTGTGAAATGTGTTCTGACTGACAATGACATCGGCGATGACCTACAGCCAATGAGAGAGCGAGATACAGAGGAGCGGGATGTTCGGGGAGGAGTTATAGACCAGTATTTTAATATATATATTTACAATTATATAGAACAGAAACAAAGCACAAACATTTGCTTGACCAGCAGCACATTGCAAAATTATTTATTAACCTACAACTTTCTTTGCAGAACACACAATCCTTGCTGCCCTCGTCTCCCCAACCATTCCCTCCTCCATAATCTATTTTCTTTTTTCTCCTTTTCAGCACACAGACAATTCTGATCGCAATGATCTTGCAGGCTTTAATTTTTAATAACAATTCAAGTCTCGCGCGAGAACTCTTGCATTATTTCCTTATCACTTCTCGCTTGTGTTTGGTTGTAAAACGTAGTTTGCGGACCAGACAATATTGTCGCTATTCTTCCTATTTTAAAGTAATGCAATGTGAAACTCTCTGTGGCAGCATTCAAAGAACTGTGATCTGAAGAGTGTGAACTCGGCACAAGTAAAACTAAAACCATAAAAATTACATTACTTAAAAAAAAAAAAAAAAAGCACTGAATTAGGCACCATTGTGAATATCAAGATTTTCATGTTTTGTGCAGTTTTAGTTGATTTGGTTGTAACATTTCCATATTTTACAGCAGGTGATGCCCAGTTTTTCTATACAAGGCAAAGCTTCTTTCAAGCCCATGCCAACCAAAGTAGTTGCAGGGCCACTTCATCCTATCGGGACGGTCAGCGCGTCCCAGCCGTCCTCCACCACCCAACCAACTCACAGCAAGGCCCACGCCGACAGCTCAAAGAAAGAGAAGGCAAGAGCTCATGTTCAGGCTAACGGCTCCATGCTAATGTCCATAACCCTGCGCTGCACCTCCTAAAGTACATGTTCCCCTTTCAAGCAGAAATTGCAGATCCAAGAGCGGGCCGTCAATGAGGTGAAGGCAGCGATTAAGCCATATTATCAGAAGAACGAAATCAACAAGGAGGAATATAAAGAGATTGTACGCAAAGCTGTGGAAAAAGTAAGTTTAGATTTTGAGTAGACCGAATAGGTCACACTAAAATAATATATTATTGTTCAATTTGGTAACACTTTACTTGAAGGGGTGTGCATAAGACTGACATGACACCTTCATAATCATGACATGACACATGTTATGAATATGAAAGAGGGTTTATGCATGTTTGTGACAACTGTCATTAAGTTTCATTCGCTCAATTATGACATTTTTAATGCAAATATGACATTGTTTGAGATGTCTTTGTTATGACAACTTGACATAAACCAATACATCATAACCTGTCAGTGTCTTTGTCATGACAACTTGACATTACCAAGACAACATAAATTGTCATAAATATGTCATAAACATGACATAGCAGATTATTTATCAAACTTAAGAAACCACTTAGCTTTATGGGTTAACATTATATTACACTGTCATGTGGTTGGTTTTGACATTGGCTGTCATAAGGCCATTATAACTGTGTCATGAATATTTTTCTTGACCTCAACTACAGTGGTACAAATTGAATTTTTCATTAACAGTTATAATGGCTTCATGACAGCCAATGTCAAAACCAACCACCTGACAGTTTAATGTAATGTTAACCCATAAAGCTAAGTGATTTCTTAAGTTTGATAATTAATGTTTATGACATAGTTATGACAATTTATGTTGTCTTAGTAATGTCAAGTTGTCATGACAAAGACACTGACAGGTTATGATGTATTGGTTTATGTCAAGTTGTCATAAAGACATCTTAAACAATGTCATATTTGCATTAAAAATGTCATAATTGAGCGAATGACACTTAATGACAGTTGTCATAAACATGCATAAAACTTCCTTCATATTCATGACCTGTGTCATGTCATGATTATGAATTTGTCATGTCAGTCTTATGCACACCCCTTCAAGTAAAGTGTTACCCTCAGATCACAGTCGCACCTCTGCATATTCAGTTTGATTTTAGTGTATCTGTTCCTTGAAGTCATATTCATGTGCATTGAAATGATTAATTTTGCACACGTGGATTCAAAAACGCACCCAGCAAATGTCTTGCTCTGTCTCTCAGGTGTGCCACAGCAAGAGCGGCGAGGTGAATGCCGACAAAGTGGCCAACCTGGTGAAAGCATACGTCGACAAATATAAGCGCACCCGCAAAAACAAATCCGAGTAGAGCCGAGGGTCTCTGTTCTGCTGATGCACAAGTGCAATTCCTCCACCGCGGCGTCACTGACTGGAGCCGTTCTTAACACATTTGCATACAAGAATGAAGATTTTTCTAGAGATGACATATTTTGTTTAATTTGGATTTGATATAGTGCAAATGCCCTTTATTGGATTGTGTCTTATGGGTATGTGTGTGTGTGTGTGTGTGTGTGGGGAGGGGGGGAAGGTTACGGTCTATAATGGTGTCGCTATTATTGCATTTTGCTTCTAAGTTTAAAGAAGCAAAAAAAATTAAAAATTAAGGCTAATGATTCAAGTGGTACGACTGGACCTGTCTCTCTCTCTCTCTCTCTCTCTCTCTTTCTCTCTCTCTCTCTCTCTCTCTCTCTCTCTCTCTCTCTCTCTCTCTCTCTCTCTCTCTCTCTCTCTCTCTCTCTCTCTCTCTCTCTCTCTTTCTCTCTTTCTCTCTCTCTCTCTCTCTCTCTCTCTCTCTCTCTCTCTCTCTCTCTCTCTCTCTCTCTCTCTCTCTCTCTCTCTCTCTCATTAGTCAAAACTCCTTTTCTTTTAGAAGCATAGAAACAATCTTGAGTACATGTGCATTAGCTTTATTATTCCCAGCTGAATGCGTGCGTGCCTGAGTGTGTGTGTGTGATTCAGTCGTAATCTTACGTGGAAAGAACACGGGTAGTTTGTTGGTGAGCTGAGATGATTCTGTTGTCATATCCAGGTTTAAGTCCTGTACTTCTGTTTATGCAGTTCAATCACTGTGTCTGTTTACCCTCCCAGAAGCAATGAAATAAACCAGCTCTGAATCCCGTCCTGTGTCCGTTTACTGACTTCAGGTCAGATGATCATGTCCTCGGCTCTGTGAACTTAACCTGCGCGAAAGTGGAAACTTATTAAAGCTCAGAAATGTCGGAAAGACGAAGGCTGCATCCGAAACACATAGGTATATGCACAAATTCACAGTACTCCATAATTGTTTTTAAAATTCTTTAATATCTATATTTTATATTTATTTTGATTATATTATATTTTATTTATTTTTATCATGGTAATTATAGTAAAATCTATTAATTTATATGTATTTTTATTATGTATGTTTATGTTTTTTAATATATATTTTACACAATACTCATAAATATGTCCAGATTACATCCATAGGACACATTTTATATTACATAGAACATACTTGCATAGTCGCAAAGTGCTGTCTCAAAACAGTTACCTGCAGTTTTCGGATGCAGCCTAAACTTCAAATCAAGAGAAGCAAATCCTTCAATGCATGTTAAATGTTTCCCGTCAGAAAGCAAACCCTCGTTGAGCCGCCGGTATCAGTGAACTGAATCATGATGCTCATGAAAGTGATTCTTAATTACGAGTAAACCGCAATCCCAGCACTCCTATGATGGTGTTTCTCTAGCCACACACAATCATCCCACAGAAGGACTGGTGTAACTGCTTATCCTAATCGATGTTACCTATATACTGGGAGATCACAGGTCACATGACATCACTGTCACTTATGAGTCCCAGCCAAACACAGCCCTTACGTCTAGGCTAAAACAAGGCAACATTTGGGCTGTCTGTGAAAGTTTAATAGACGTCCGGTCTAACCATCGCCCAAGAATAGACCAGTCATCAATTAGATAAAGAAATGAAATCTTGTAATCACTGTTGACTTTGCTTACATGATGGAATATCAAACATCTCGCAAGTTATTCTGGCAAAACCGACATGTAATCAAATGAAGTGAAGTGTGTTCCTCATAGCCGGACTATATCGGGTCTATAGTTGATCTAGACGGTGACATGACGGCTGTTGGGAGGCTGTGATGGGCTGGTGGTTAAACACACGGGTTCGAGTCTCGCCCTGTTGTGTCGGGATGATCCTATAGTGAAGTTTAAGTTCCAGCGAGTGAAAGCTTAGAGATCTGTGGCTCACTGGTATGAGTGCTGCCTCACGGTTACAGAGGTTACTGGTTCGAACCCTGGTCAGATCTCCAAGAAAAAAGTGGATGGAGTGATTGGTGCATGAGCAACGAGGAGGAGATGTGGTCAAGATCCTGGTGGAGCTGTGGCTTATCCAGGAAAAACAGCTGGAAAATTGTTGACTTAGTCTCAGGACTGGATATTTTTATAATAAGTAAATATTTTGATGTAACAACACTGCTGCTGGATATCTTCCCAGAAATCCCCAGGGGGAGGAGTCAGGATATTCCCTCCCCCCTTCGTGTCTGACCATCTCTTGTCCGATCCAGATCTGGAGACTGTTCCTCAACGCAACCATGCTTCAGTGTCCAGCCCAGTTTTGAACCGAGAACCTCCCGACAGGGGAGTGTGTGCTCACACCACTGAGCCACTGGACCTTCCACTCTTACACTTCTTTTTTTGGGGGGGCATGTCTTTTATTTGGACCAAACCGGTGAAACTAAAGATTTTCACCACAAAGAGAGACTCAAAACAGGAATCTCCACATTACAGAGCAACGCTCACACCACTGAGCCACTGGAGCTCCACTCTCCCTCTTCTTTTTTGGGGGGCATGTCTTTTTTCTCTCTCCACAAACCCAGTGAAACTAAAGAATCATAAGAGCGAAGCTTGAACCCGGGTTTCCCACATGGAACCACAACACTCAAACCACTGAGCCACTGGAGCTTCCACTCTCACACTTGTCTATTTAGGAGCATGTCTTCTTTATTTGGACCAAACCAGTGAAACTAAAGATTTTTACCACCAAGAGACTCAAACCGTGATCCTCCACACGAGAGAGCGACACTCAGACCACTGAGCCACTGGAGCTTCTGCACTTTAGTGTTTCTGTTTGACTCACTTGATCAATTAAATCAATAAAGCTAAAGTATTTTCCACCGCAAAAGTGAGATTTGAACCACTTACACCCTCTTTTTTGAAGTTTTGCCCTTTTTATTGGGACAAAACCAGTGAATCTAAAGCATTATTACCACATAGAGTGGGATTCGAACCAGGATTCTCCACATTACAGACCTATGCTCAGACCACCGAGCTTCTGGAGCTTCTGCACTTTAGTGTTTCTTTTTGTTTCAATTAAACAAGAAAACTGAAGTATTTTCCACCGCAAAAGTGAGATTTGAACTTGGAGAGAACAACGCTCTCACCACTCCGCTACTAGACCAGACATGCTCAAAAACTGTTTTTTGGGAGGGAAATTTTGTCTCAGTTGATCATTCAGAGACAATGAAAGAAAAGCACTTGCCATCTCTGAAGTGAGATTACTAAAGCCTATGTACTATCTAAACTAAAGCCTTTTGATCGTCAAGTGAGATTCGAACCAGG
>JARWKJ010000013.1:41853098-41988098 GCA_029959095.1 Rhinichthys osculus | reverse complement strand
AACAATTTCGAGCCAAAGGAAAACCTTGCATTAAATAATTTTGCAATTATTCAATATATTTTAATAAACGGTTTATGATCACGTGTAGCAATAAAACATCTGGCATTTATTTTTTTGTAGAAATATATTCTTGTCGAACGTCCTCCTGTGGTGAACTTTACGTCTACGGGAGGAAATCTTGCATTAAATTATTTTATATCAATTCACATTTATATATTATTAATTATTTTGTGCAGAGGCAGAGTTTATTTCTAGTGGAGTGCACGTAATTTTTTTTAAATTTCTTTCGGATAAATTCTTTAAACACGGCAATATTTCATAACAAAATATGAACTGTCCATTTTAGTTACCTTATTAAATAATAACCTTTTTTAAAGTTATAATGAGTCTATTTAAAAATATTTAGTACAACGACAAAAAATATGTGGAAAACACGGAAGCGACGAGAACGAAGCGGCGTAATCACGTGGACCTGCCAGCGATTAACCGCATCACGTGACATGTATATCATAAAACAGAAGCAGCACCAGTTTTAATCTAATATCTCTGTCCATTCACTTTACAATATGCCTAATCAACCTTTATGAACTTACGTGTTTCCCAGACTCCTGCCTCATTCCTCCTGCAACAAAGTAGTTTTGACATTGTACATTCTTTCTGCTCGAACACCTTAAATGATAATAATGCGCGTTTGAGTGCAACTATTGTGTCTAAAATGTTGTCATGTCTGCTCATTTTCTTCATCCAAATCACTTTGAAAAATTCTGAAAAAAGATGGTCAGATTTGGATTTGTCTCATATATACATGAATGAGATATTTTACAACAAAACCATGATATGGACCAGTAGAGAAACATTTGACAACTCTCAGTAAATCAAACATTAGAGCATCAATATATCAATATTTCATGGTTTGTGTGCACTATATTTTTGGCACAGGTGTTTTTGCACCCGAATTCCCTCCTTATGCATAATAAAAGTTAGCACTCAGTTTAGCTTCTGGAGATCAAACACACCTGAAACAATGATTTGTGTGTGTGTGTTTGTGTGTGTGTGTGTGGGGTCTGAAGAAAAAAAGGCATGTCAACAGTGTGTCAAAAATGTTCAGTCTTTTATTTAAAAACTATAAACAGTCACCAAAGTAAATGAAGCCAATCTATATCAGACTGTTAGATATATGTATCATCGCACACCCTACAGACACTGCAGAAATGGTGGTGGTGGTGGTGGGGGGGAGGGGGGGTCACGACCCCGCTGGGATGCTAAACACAACAGGCAGTAATAAATGTTACACAACACACAGCAGAGAGGACAGCCTGGGGTCCGGGAGCCGGAATGTGGCGTGGTCGTAAGAATGGATGAAAAAGAAAAAGAAAAATGCAAAATAGTACAATAAAATCCCACACTATATTAAGATAGAAAAAAGGTCTGGAGGAAAATATCATACCTGCACGGAAAGCAAAGAACACAGGAGAAAACCTGTATAAAACTCCATGTATTTAAACCAATTTACAAATACAAAAAGAATCACGTACGGGCGGGCGGCTCGTACTCTGACGGTTACAGTGAATACAGGTTGAGGGGAATACCTTCAATATTTGTTTTTTGTCTCTTCTACAAAATGACATATGATATATTATTTCATACTCTTTCAGCCAGCAAAATGAGTTCTACAAGTTATAATAGTACAAAAAAGGGGAGAAAACAAAAAAACAAAAAATCACAGTTCCACAAAGAAAAACTTGTAGCCATCAGCCAGCCCTCCCAAAACTTTACAGCATCAGTACCTTCGCAGAATATTTACAGGGTTTAAGTACATTCATCCACTGCTGAGTACAGAATCACATCTCAGACGAGTAACCAGGGGGTGGAAATAAAAAAAGTGAGTCTGAATCTACTAACGTGATGCTTCTGATACCAGTGGGCAGCAGCAGCAGCAGCGGCATGAAGGAGGGGGATTTAACTTTATATCTATTCACAAATATTTACACTTTTTTTTTTCTTTTTCCTCATTTACTCATATTGGTATTTATTTCAATAATAAATAAGTGAAAATATAATCGGCTCAAGTAAGAAAACCAAGCTATCAAGTTACAAAGAAAAAGAATCTAGCCACACCTCCGCCGCCCCGCCCCGTTGTCCACTTGCCCCGCCCACAACCCCGCCCTCGTCCAATCAGAGGCGCTCGTTTGGGGACTATAAAAATGTGCTCGTTGGGCCAGGCGTGAAGAGGCGGTTAGAAGAGTGAAATGGGCGCTGGTTTCTGAGTGGCTGGTGGAAGACCCGTGGCAGTTTGAGAGGGACTGGGAATGGAGAGAGAGAGAGAGAGAGGGAGGTGTTTTAGGGAGACGAGAGGTATCGCCCCGTGACCCGACAACGCTGAACGGGGAAACCGGATTCTTCTCATCTGCTTCCCAAGGGGTTTGGGTTGAGCTGAGCTCAGGCCTGCAGAGAGCGCGTGAGTTCGTAAAGGCATTTAGCGAGCGTGGTGGAGACCTCCATAGTGCTCAGCGCCAACACACACAGATGATTCTCATGCCGCCTCACCAGCCTGAACACAAACACACACACACATTACACTCATCAATGCTTCATCATGCTGGAATACATGTACATGCTGGAACAGGTGCGTCTTCAACATCAAAAATCACATTTCACACCAAAATAGAAAAAAAAAAATAATATTATTATTAATAACATTTCTTATGGTATTATTAATAATAATACAAATACAGTAAGACTAATTTTGCATTTTGACATTATGGGTAAAACTATACAAGTACTTGTTTGTTAATGCATTAATGAGTAATTTGGGTTTTTTAACAAAATGTCTGCAAAGTAGTAATTTTGTACTGTATATAAAATGATCAAATTCTCTATATAGTAAAAAGTGAATGATAATTCAATACTTTAGTTTAAATATATATTTTGGCTATGCATTAGAGAATTTGGAGAACACTTTTCTAGGCTCAAATGCAAAACGCAATTTCTTTTATCTTTATTTTAGTGTGAATTATGACCCAAAATGTACTTGACACAATGTCTACATACAAAGAAAATCTAAACTTTGATCTTACAGAGTATTACATGATTATGCTTTTATGCCACAGAATGCGAACGGTTCACTTACTTCCGCCCACAATCCGAGTACTTGGCGATGCTCTTTAATGTTAAGGCAGCAGTTAGTCTAATGTGTTTGGTCATTGGTCCCTCTTTATCGTCCTGAACAGAGGAAACACATCATCAGCTATAGTTCCTGTCTACACACACGTGTGAAAGCAGCAGAGACGCCCCTGTTGTTGTACTCACTGTGAAGTCCCTGAACACAAGGTTCCTGGAGCCTCGACGTAAAGCCATCAGAGCTGCGCTGGGGTGGTTGACGAGAGCTTTCTGTGGTCTGGGAGGAGGAGGACTGCTGACCGCCGCTGGAGGAGACCTGCACACACACACACACACACACACACACACACAGTGAAAACGTCTGTCAAAATCATCTACGACCATAAGCTAGCATGAAAGAGCTAAAGTAGTTGTACACACTTGGAAGTGTTGGGGTTGCTGCCTTGTGTTTGCTCCTCCAGTTTGAGTGCAGCTATGAGCGCTTCCCTCGAGCAGTGCTTATCCTGCAAAACACACTCTCGGATTAGTAACACACACACATATAGTAACTAACACACACACACATATAGTAACTAACACACACACATAGTAACTAACACACACACACACACACACACAGTAACACACACACACACACACACACACAGCAACACACACACACACACACACACACAGCAACACACACACACACACACACACACAGTAACTAACACACACACACACACATAGTAACTAACACACACACACACACACTAACATAGTAACTAACACACACACAGTAACTAACACAGCAACTAACACACACACACAGTAACTAACACAGCAACTAACACACACATAGCAACTAACACACCCATAGCAACTAACACACCCATAGCAACTAATACACCCATAGGAACTAACACACACAAATAACACACACAGCACCTAACACACACATAGCAACTAACACACACATAGCAACTAACACAAACATAGCAACTAACACACACATAGCAACTAGCAACTAACACACACATAGCAACTAACACACACAGCAACTAACACACACAGCAACTAACACACACAGCAACTAACACACACAGCAACTAACACACACAGCAACTAACACACACACACACATACACAGTGTAACTAATACACACACACAAACAAACAGAGTAACTAATACACACACACACACACACAAACAAAGAGAGTAACTAATACACACACACACACACACACACACAAACAAAGAGAGTAACTAATACACACACACACACACACACACACAAACAAACAAACAAACAAACAGAGTAACTAATACACACACACACACACACACAAACAAACAAACAGAGTAACTAACACACACACACACAAACAGAGTAACTAATACACACACACAAGTTTGGAATTATTGAGATTTTTTAAAGTCTTTTATGCTCACCAACACTGCATTTATTTGATCAAGACGACAGTAAAAACAGCGATATTGTAAAATAGTACAATTTCTAATTGAATATATTTTTAAATGACATATTTAAAATGACATCATCCTTCAGAAATATATTTCTAATTTGCTGCTCAAGAAACATTTCTGATTATTATCAATGTTGAAAACAGTTTTTCAGCTTCAGATGTTTCTGGAAACTCGGCATGAGTATTACTTTAATACTGACATTACAGTGTTATTATAACTCAAGATTCTTCAAAGTTCAAAAGAACGTTTATTTGAAATGGAAATCTTTTGTAACTTTATAAAAGTCTTTACTGTCACTTTTGATTGATTTAATACATTCTTGCTGAATAAAATATATATTTTTTTAAATAAATCAGTTTCCACAAAAATATGAAGCAGCAAAACAATTTTTAACACTGATAATAATCATAAATGTTTCTTGAGCATCAGATCCTCATATTAGAGTGATTTCTGAAGGATCATGTGACACTGAAGACTGGAGTAATGATGCTGAACATTCAGCTTTGATCACAGGAATAAATTACACTTTACTGTATATTCACATAGAAAAACAGCTGATTTACATTCTAATAATATTTCCCTGTTTTTACTCTCTTATGAAGCCTTGGTGAATATAAGAGGCTTAATTCAAAAACATAAACCCCTTTGACCGGTAGTGTGTGTACATCCAGCAGGGACGGGATGTCCCGATCAGGTTTTTTTGCTCTCGAGTCCGAGTCATTTGATTTTGAGTATCTACCGATACCGAGTCCCGATCCGATACTTATATAATACATAAAAAAAGAATAAAGAAGAGCGAAAAAAATAGATTCAGGATATTCCTTATTTTTTATTTAATTCACCTTATTTTAACATTCAACAACTCTGTTAACAAACAGAGCACTTCTGTGAGGTAGCTTGAACAATCAAGTAATAAATAACATAAAATCTTCACTTTTGGACTTTAGTGCAACAGTAAATATAGAAAAAGTCTAATAGAAAAACAAATAGCACCTCAACTTAAAATACCCAACAGGCATGAAAACAAAAAATAAAAAGTCTTTTAAAAAAAATAATGAGAATATATATATATACATTAGGGGTGTAACAGTTCACAAAATTCGTGGTTTGATACGATACAGCAAAAAGAAAGAAATGCCAGAGAAATTTCCTATTTATTAAAAGAAAAAATATTTTTAAATAAGTTTGAGTTTTCCTACATCTTGAAACTTTCAGGTTTATAAATCTTTGAAGGATGAACAAAAAATGTTTTGGTAAATCACATTAAAAATAACATTTAAATATATATTTATATAATATTTGAGTTTTGAAGTGCAACATAAAATCCATGTTCGTTCACGGCACAATGTTTCTCCTGGTGTCAGCGCTGTTTGATCTAATAGAGATCTACAGTTAATAATGGAGAAATGTGAACGCTTCTCACTAGATCTCGCAGCGATGTTATTACTTCAGTGGCGAACTCAAATGTTTTCTTCACTGGATCTCTCTTACAGTGTCGCTTGATCTCGCGCTGCACAGATGCTGCTGGTCCGAACTGATAAATGCTCGGTGAAGCACAATATAAGTAGCGCAGTTTCGTTCCGCTTTCATTACGTTCGCCATTGATGTTGCGCAGCGTTGTGGACGTCGCGCCAGCGCTGATTTTGTCTGCAGGAAAAATGGTCCTAGGAATCATTCGGTTTGTATGCGTACCGAACCGGAAGCCTCGTACCGAAAAGGTTCAATAATTACGAATACATGTACCGTTACACCCCTAATTTACATATATCCGAGTCCTGATCGGGAGGTAACGTCCGATTCCGATCGAGTCTGAAACCATGTGATCGGGCCCGATTTCCGATCGCATGATCTGATCGGGACATCCCTAGATGTCACTATCACTACATCAATAAAAACAGAAAGACCGGATCTTGCCTGCAGGTGTGTGATGAAGGATAGTCTCTGTCGAGGAAAAGGTTCACAGCCCTCCCATTGGCACTGCCCTGGGTACACGTCTTTACTGCCATGTTGGGTAGCTGCATGGTAAAACACCTGTGATGGCGTGTCAAACCACCTGACACACATCATGTTAAAGAAAAAAAGAAAAGTGTTAGTCACATTAACCATCACTGACAAGAACAGCGTCTCTAAAACAAAGCACATCACACATTTTCCTACCGTTTGCATGCTTGCCACAGACATTTAAAGTTCTGTCCAGGTTTGCGTGCTTGCTCTGGAGAGAGGGCGGGTGCTGGAGAACTCTGATTGGCTCCCGGTGCTGGAGAACTCTGATTGGCTCCCTGTGAAGCCTGAGCCACTGGAGGCGGAGTCTGAACTGACACAGGCTGCTGTACAGCGAGTAGAAGGCTTCAGGTTAAACTATAGCACATAGTTATAACAATAATAGACAAGCATGCTATAAATTTGCATGTTTTACTTTGCATTATTGCTCTTTTTTTCTTCTTATATTTAAGTGCAAGAAATAGGAAATATAGTGCTTCGCAGACCCGAATTATTCATATGTGCGTCGGATAAAAATCCAATATAAACTCGAGATGTATAAATCCACTCAAACTGGGCGCTTCTTTTTGTACGTAGATTTAAACTTTTTCTTTTTAATCAAATGTAACGGGTGTTTTGAAATTTGCAGATACTTTTGAATGATTTGCAAACCTGAGAAAGGTCGATGACCGAAGCATTGCTGATAAAAATTCATGATTATGCAATTTTAAGTATTGTGCAGGATTTATACATTAATAAGTGCAAGAAACAAAAAGGTCCAAAAAAAAAAAAAAAAAAAAAAAAAAAAAAATCACATCAGTCCAAAAACAGAAAAATAGCTAAACTACATTTTGCATATAGAGAATAAAGCCCATTTATGAATGTTTGCATGATGGCCCATTGCCCCAGCAAGTTCTCATTTTTCTGCAATGTAAAAAAATAAATAAAAAAAATCTCACTGCCATTACAGAAATTGTGAAATTCACCCAAATATCCCGACTGAGTGTTTGATGACACCACATGGAAAAATATATCAACAAGCAAGCAAGCATCTAAAATCAACAACTTGTTTCTGTTCCGGCAAGACACCACAGGTGAATATGGTAATCATCACACTTCCACCAGTTAAGCACATTCAGACACATTAAGTTGTTTTGTATTACAAGTTGTCTGAAATATTATATCTTGAAATATGCACTGATTTGCATACATTTACCCAGGTAAACGTTGTTTTCAGATTAAAACGCATTACCTGAGCATTGGTTTCAGGAAGCGGCGAGGGCACACTTGGTCTCTGCTGTGCTGCATTCTCTATTGCTACTTTTGCTACTGTGCTTGGGTCTGCGCCCGCCGGGACGGCCACCATGGTGGCGCTGTTGCCAGCATTGTTGGGGTCGCTGATGGTCACTATCCGTACACCCATTTTCGCGGGGATGCCGGAGTTACCTCGCTCCCCGTCCTCCAGCGGTCTCTTCAGCGGCCGGCTCTCCATGGTGCCGTTCGCGGGAGCCGGCTCGGAAACATGCGGAGGTGGGGAGTGGTTATGAGGTGGGTGCTGTTGCCTCACGCCCAATGTCTCTGAGTTTGGGCCGTTGGAGATCTCAGCGCCGTGGCTGGGCCCGTTGGCCAGGCGTTCTGCCTGCTCTGCTTTGGCAGTGTCCGTGAGAGAGTCCGTGAGCCCGTGCGCTTTCTGAGGCGACAACACCTCACCGTTCCCCATGTGTTTGGAAGCCTTATGATTTGGAATGTTTTTGCTTGGATGGGAACCAGCGTCCGTTCGCTCTAAGTCACACACCCCGTTCACCATTAGCTTTTTAGGGTCGCAGGGCGTCTGCTTTCCAGGGCCTTCGCTGCCGCCCTGGGGGCCGTTCGGCGCCTGTGTAGCCTCTGCTTGGCTGTTCCCTGAGTGATATGGAGGTAGACTCGAGTCGAACTTCCTCCCGTTGAGCAGCTTCGGTCCGTCCACCTCTGCCGATTCCCCATTGCTGGCTTTGGCCGAACCATCGGGGACCGAATTGTTCTCCATGACCTCGATCTTGCGTTCATGCACGTGCAATCCCGTGGCATCCTTGGCCTCCTCCTCCTTTTGGCAGATGATTTTGTCACCTCGGAAAGGTGGAATGGGCGTGGCTCCCGCGATTGGCAGAGGCGGAGTCAAATGCAGGCCGATTGTGGGCGGAGTCTGCGCTACCTGGCCGGGGAAGCCAGAGTTTGGCACAACAGTGAAGGTAACTTGGTTGTTGGGCGCAGCCTGCAGGAGTGTACCAGGAGTAGAGGTGGAAATGATCTGGCCTGGTAGGATTGAGATGGGAACGGCACCGGGACTCTGCATGAGCTGCACGTTCAACTGCGGTTGAGGTGGCACCGAACCGCTGTTGGTCACCTGGTATACGACTTGCGGACTGGGCGCCCTGGTGCTCGCCGGAGTGGGAACTTGCGGAGCGGGGAGAATGAGTTTTCCGCCAGGGGTGGAAGGACCACGTTTCGGAAGCAGTAATTGTTTGATCAGACTGGATTCTGTGGAGGTAGGTTGGGTTGGGGGTGGAGGAGGGGGCGGAGCCTGCTGAAATTGCCGTTTGACAGACAGCATCTGACTGACTGTGTGTGGCTGGGCCGGGGCAGGGTTGGGGATCGGTGTGTTTGGAGAAGAGGGAGATGTCTGGATGTTCTGAGAGGTGGGGTTGGTTAGCACAATTTGATGAATGGCTGGGGCGAATGCATTGTTGGGTTGTTGATTTGGACTGACAATGACTAGGCTTTGCTGTTGCGTTTGCTGTTGAGGTTGTGGCGACTGCGCTTGAGGTGCTGGTTTGGGGGCGATGTTTTGAAATGCGACACGAGTGCTCGTCACGCCTGCAACGGTCACTACCTGCCCTCCTGCCATTAGGGAAGTGCATGGCGCACTCACATATTGAGGTGGTGCAAGAACCACAGCCTCTTGGGAGCGTTGCTGTGCCAATGAAGGACAAACTCCTTGCACTCGACCTGTAAATACGTGTCCCTGGGGCGCTGGGCCCTGCTGGATCAGTGTAAGAGGGGCGTGATGGAGCAAGGGCTGCTGGGTAGGTGTGCTGCTGTGGTTGGGAACTGCAGATGCTGTTGGGATGGAGCTCTGGATCATGGCTGTTTTGAGGATGTCATTGGGTCGTATGGGAACCGGGGTTGTGGCTGGAGGGCAAGGGGGATGTGTTGCCATTCCTGGCGGGTTCATCGGGAGTCGTGGAACAGTCAGGGATGGCGCAGGAGCACTGGCGTGTGACGATCCGTGAATGGTGAAGGCCACCTGTGGTGATGCCGGGCCGGCAGTAAGGCTTGGTGCTGGTGCCCGGACAAGCTGGACTCCCACACCAGGGGGCAGCGCTGCATGAATAAACAAGATGCAATTGGGTTATCACATTCAACACTACAAGGGCTTTTGTTTCATTCTTACAATTGGGTTAACTAGGGGCCTGTGATTTAAGCAATGGAAAAGTGGCAGAGCGAATTCCGGGTCCATTCATAAATAGTGGAATTTAATGTATAACTTTCACACAATTGTCATCAGTGTTTTAATTTAAACCATAAGCCTGTTGTGCAGTACTTGTTTAAATTTAATTTGATTCATTTTTAAAACAATTGTTAAAGTTATGCATTTATCATTTTTATAACCCATTTTTTCTATTAAATCAAACGCGAATTCAGAAAAAAGTGCAAAAATAAACCATTTCATAGGGAACTACCAGTGTTAAAATGTTAAATATATTAATGAATTTTTAACATTTTATGAATTTAATTGATTTCACATCCTGTTTGATTTTTTTTAATACTAAAAAGGAACCCAGAAAAATGAAAATATAAATAAAAAATAAATAAAATGTCACAAGGCCCTATGTTAACATTCTTTTATACATATTTACAAGGTTAATAAACATAAATTGTTGTCTGAAGGCTTCTGAGAAGTAATACTCTCCCTGTATCACTGGCATCACTATTCTGAATTTCAGTTTTTCCTTAAAACACTGAAATTAATGTGTGAAAGTTTTTCTGACTGTTCAAAGCCCATGAATATTTAATGAGTTCAGCACTGAGGCAGTTTATTATTGGCTGTCTGTTGCTAAGCAACTCACTATAACATTCTAAAACTTTCATGTTGTACAGTTTTGGCACCAAAATTCTGTGTTAGCTCCACAAAAACAGTGCCAGGTTGTTGCCAGCCACTGCAAAACGACAAGTATGAAATGTAATTAATCCAGTTAACTGTATATCTACCTGACTGGGCCTGAGGGGTTTCTGAGGGGGCTTCGTGTTTAGGAACTGGTGCAGGACTGGCCTGCTGCTGATAATAAAGCTGGACGGGAAGAGGAATCGACCTCTTCCTCACACCAACCACATGTATTTGAGCCTGCCCACTCAGCCGTGTGTCCTCAACACGCTTCACCGTGTGATTAGGAAACAGCGTCCTGAGAAACACACAAGCACAGCGTTGATTTTCTGTCCGAGTTCAATATATACCATTTAGGAGAGGATCGTCTGCCCAACAGGTCCATTAAATCTCACCTCAGGCATTTGTAGAAGTTGTTGGATGTCAGCACACCACCCCGCGCCATCTTGCTGCAGGTCGCCAGATATTCAGAGTACATCTCAGAGCGAGAGACCGAACAGTCTGGATGAACCTCGAAATGAGCATTTAGCCTACCAAGAGCAGAAAGCATTCATAAATCACCCGAACATTTAATGGATTCGAGAAGTGCAAGAACGAGAGACATGCAGTCTTACCACTGATTTGTGAATTTCTCTCCATCTACTTCCACAATCCCCGGCGGAGGCGTAGACTGCACAGGTGCCCTGTTCACTGCAACGAAACAACCCCAAACACAATGTAAATACAGATTACATTAACTCATTTACACAGTTACTGCTCACTGTAGGAGTATTCCTCAATTTACTAACTCACCCATTTTTGTGGGACATTTTTAAACTATCTTAAAGGAACACTCATTTTCCAATTTTTTCCCCGAGTTTAACATTTTCGAATCCATTCAGCCGATCTCCGGGTCTGGCGGTAGCACTTTAATCTGATTAGACCGTTAGCATCTCTCAAAAAAAAAAAGACCAAAGTTATTTTTCCTATTTTAAACTTGACTCTTCTGTAGTTACATCGTGCACTAAGACCGTACCAGCAGGCGCAATATTACAAACTTAGTGCCGGTCACGTTGGAAGTTACCTAGCTGGGGGAATATTTTCAGGCCCTGCGTAATATCATTGCGCCTGCTGGTATGAGAGTATAGTTCCTACCCATATTGGCCTAGAAAATGGCACCTTTTCATTTTCTGTCGGTCTTAGTGCACGATGTAACTACAGAAGAGTCAAGCTTTAAATAGGGAGAGAGTTTTAAAAATGAGAGAGATGCTAACGGTCTAATCAGATTCAATGATCTATGCTAAGCTATGCTAAAAGTGCTACCGCCAGACCCACAGATCGGCTGAATGGATTCGAAAACGGTGAAACTCAACATTTCAACTCTAGAGGAGTTGGAAAATGAGCCTATTTCCAAAAAAAGTGGAGTGTTCCCTTAAGACTTAAAAAGAGCACTAGTTCACAATGTTGCGCTTCAAATCAACACTACATCATTATTACGCCGGGTTCAGACTACACGATTTAGGCACAATGTGTTTGATGTAGTGTCATGGTGATTCGTAAACAACAATGGGCATCGGGATGCAAGAATCGATCATTTTATCTCGTAAAGCATGTCAACCGACTCCGTCTCTGTATCACGACGCCCCTAAAGAAAGACTAGCATGTTTGATATTTTTTCCGATCCTCTGCGACTGGTCACATTAATGACATTGACCAATAAGAGAACAGAAGCTCTTCCACACACAGCTTTCAAACATGGCAAAATGAAAGAAAGTCTATGGTCGTGGTGCTTCTAGATTGAATTATGCAATGGAGGAAAGGTTCATGAAGCTATGGCAACAATAATCCTGCCTTTATGAGGTTTCCTTGAGGGACAACCATGACAGAGTGAAAACTGGTGAATGAAAGTGCAGTGCTGGAATTACCATTAAGCTAACACACCAATTCAGTAGCTATTGTTTTTTTACTCTATTGTTTACAGAAGTCACTAGTTCTGCCTTCTTAATGGCATCAGTGACGTCGTTAAAGACGGCAAGCGATGATTGGTTGGAAGCAACATGTAGTCAGACATGTTTAATGTCCACGACACGAATTTAGGAGGCAAAAAGTCACATAATCTGACACAGTGAAGGGGATTAGTGGACTAGTGACTATCTGTCTAGTTGATTTTAATATGCATATTTGATATTTGTATATTTTTTGATGCCATGCCAGCTTCTTTGAGTTATTAAAAAACAAACTTTGTTTGTTTTGTCACTGTCGTATGTTTTATTATGTAAATGACTTGGTTATAAAAAAAAAAAAGGACATTTTTTGAAATATCACAACATATGATACGTACCAGCGCCAGGAGTGCCTTGCGTAGGAGGGGGGACGTGCTCTACGAGCTGCGGTCGAACCTCTGAGACCTGACAGCTGGAGGCCTGATGCTCGATGAGTTTGACTGCCGTCAGGGCGTCGGGTCCGAACGTGTGCAGGTCCACCGACACCAACCGCACCAGAAGATCTGACACACATGAACACACACACTAGTCAGTTCACTGCTCATCATGGTTAGTGATGCAACTAAATTTCTGCAACCGAAATTGTTTTGGAGGGCTGAAATCACAGACCGAAAAAGGGAAGTTCATTTAGCACTTCTGGCTATGTTAATAATATAAATTTCTAATATTTAATCGATTCTCATTTTGATGATTGGATATTGAGTTTTAATTCTCATTCTCAGGGTTGATTTTTCAATCACTAAAAGTTATTTGTAGCGCCCGTCATCCAATAAATCGCAATAAGCTTAGTAACTTTCGGTCTGAAAAGGGCTCAGCTTTGTCAATTTTATGTAAAAAAACAATAAATGTTTTCATGCTCTTTAATGTTGCGTGACGGATCGCTGTAAGCGCCTCAGTTCAAGCTGCAGATGAACCAATCGTTTCTTCCTCTTTATTTGCTGTTAGTAACTCGAAATAACATGATATACTCCCTCAATCAGCCTTTCAACCGCAGAAAGATGTAAAGCTTGTAAAAAATGTCATGTAGCATCGCATTACCTCAGGAAAGCCATTCAATTACCATATTAAACTAAAATAAAACAACTATAGAGGATCATTTTGCTAAATAAATGCACTATTACATATTCATTTTAGTGACATCCTCACAATTTAATGTATTTTTTAATAAATCTGTCATGAAATCAAGTTATTACAGCCACCATTTAAGTTTATATATTTAAAAGACAGATGAACTGGAGCAGAAACATCATTATATCATTAAAAATGTGATATAAAACTGCCTAATGTGCAATTTAAATGAATGTTTATTATTAAATAATCTTGATTAATTTAATAGATTATTTTAAAAAATGTTTCCATATTTCAATGCATCACTAGTGATGGTAGGCTGAATGCATTTCTCATATTTAGCAGGTAAACGTGTACCTATGCTTCTCTCCACGGAGGAGATTTTTGAGCATGTGATCTCCCCGAGCTCGGCCAGCTGGTACAAAACCTCGAGAGCCGAGATGACCAGCATGATGTCCGGCAGCGTCAGGAGGGCAATGACTTCTCGGTACGACTCCTGATCCACATACTCGCAGATCAGGACGCCGTTATCCTCCACTTTGCTCAGGTTCCCCAAGATTTCCATGGCTGCAGGACGCAATGGAAATATTCAGCATCTTTCACAGAAAACCACAAGCTTTTCCGGGACGAACGGCTCACCCGAAAAAGATACTTACCCCTCATTTTGAGAAACCGATCCCGTGACAACAAACATTTCGTGATGGTGTGAAACATCAGATGTGTTGTTCGGAAATCAACTGGATCCAACTGAAGCTGAAAGAGGACAAACAGAGCGTTTAACAAAAGATCCGATACAAACGGCCCACAAAACCACAGAGTCACGGCCCATTTGTATAGGCCAAAACCTAGAAATGAGCATTTTAGTAATTCCGGTTCCATCATCCTGAAGTCAATGTTGTTGTATTTTTCATTAATGCACCTGGCATGTGTTAACCTGTGTTCGGTTGGCTTACTGAAGTGCGCATATGTAAATACAGGTGAAACTTGAAAAATTAGAATATCTTGCAAAAGATAACTTAAAAGGTGAAAGTAATATATTATAAAGACTCATTACATGCAAATTTGAATTTGGGGTTTTCATAAACTGAAGCGATAATCATCAAAATTATAACAAATAAAGGCTTGAAATATCAATTGAAATATTAATTTCATTAATGCACCTGGCATTTGTTAACCTGTGTTCGGTTGGCTTACTGAAGTGTGCATGTGTAAATACAGGTGAAACTCAAAAAATGTGAATATCATGCAAAAGTTCATTTATTTCAGTAATTCAACTTAAAAGGTGAAACTAATATATTTCATAGACTCATTACATGCAAAGTGAGATATTTCAAGCCTTTATTTGTAATAATTTTGATGGTTATGGCTTACAGCTTATGAAAACCTTTTCACAATATTCTAATTTTGAATTTGCGGTTTCCTAGCTGTAAGCCATAATCATCAAAATTATAACAAATAAAGGTTTGAAATATCTCACTTTGCATGCAATGAGTCTTTGTAATATATTAGTTTCACCTTTTAAGTTGAATTACTGAAATAAATGAACTTTTGCACGATATTCAAATTTTTCGAGTTTCACCTGTATGTGACACTGCGGATTTAAGCTCATCCAGACAGAGTGGGCCTGGCACGGTAGGGGAGGTGGAAATATATTGCAAACTCTGACTCTTTCTTGACCCCAAAAAAAAAAAAAAAAAAAAAAAAAAAAAAAATCTGCAGTCAAAATACTGCTACATTTTTTAACACCACATCTCACATAAAAAATGCAATACTACACTAGGTTGTCAATGAAAAGGTTGACATCACTACCAGGGAATATTACATAAAAGTTGTGTCCCACATAATGCACTATATACACTCAACCATCTACTGTATGCATTTTATACAGTTATTTGTTATCCAGCATTAGAGTCTGATTGTTGAGTGCATGAAGTGTCCAACATGCCACACTTTGTTTTTTCAATTTATTAAGTGCATTATAGATATTTAAAGTAGGGGGTGTAACGGTACACAAAAATCACGGTTCGGTACGTACCTCGTTTTTAAAGTCACGGTTCGGTACGTTTTCGATACAGCAAAAAGTAAGAAATGCCAGAGAAATTTCCTATTTGTTAAAAGAAAAAATATTTTTTAAATAAGTGTGAGTTTTCCTACATCTTGAAACTTTCAGGTTTATCATCTCAGGGTGTAATCTTTGAAGGATGAACAAATAATGTTTTGGCCATCACATTAAAAATAACATTTAAATATATGAAGAGTTCAGATGCAAAAGCCATTTGAAATTTTCTTCTAGAATGATCATTTTTTTATCAAGCTTGTATATTTAAGTTCAGTAATTTCACTTAAATGGCAATGAAGATTACCTATTAATTGTCATTTGAGTGAAATTACTGAACTTAAATATACAAGCTTCATAAAAATGATCATTCTAGAAGAAAATTTCAAATGGCACTTAGAGGCTTTTGCATCTGAACTCTTCATATATTTATTTATATAATATTTGAGTTTTGAAGTGCTGGAAAAAGATGTGTGAAGTACTTGAAAGCATTTCACTATTCCAGCCAAACTGGTTACAGTTAGTGTTATTACTATATTAAATCCATGCTGCATGTTGCTGGTCTGTGGACGTAAAGTATTACTAGTTCATTCACGGCACAATGTTTCTCCTGGTGTCCACGTCAGCGCTGTTTGATCTAATAGAGATCTACGGTTAATAACGGAGAAATGTGAATGCTTCTCACTAGATCTCGCAGCGATGTTATTACTTCAGTGGCGAACTCAAATGTTTTCTTCACTGGATCTCTTCGCGCTGTGTTGTAACAGTGTCGCTTGATCGAGATCGGCTCGCGCTGCACAGATGTTCCTGGTCCGAACTGATAAACGACCCGTGAAGCACATAATGAGTAGCGTAGTTTCGTTTCGCTATCATTACGTTTGCCATTTGATGTTGCGCAACGTTGTGGTGATCGCGCCAGCGCAAATTTTGTCGGCAGGAAAAATGGTCCAAGGAATTGTTCGGTTTGTATGCGTACCGAACCGGAAGCCTCGTACCGAAGCGGTTCAATACGAATACATGTACCGTTACACCCCTAATTTAAAGTGCAAAGTCTTTTGGGTGTGAACACACTACTCACATTATTTATACTAAAAACGCCTTCACGCACAAGTACGCGAATTGGGACGCATCTAAAGTCTTTAACGCCGTTTACTCTAGTTGCCGTGTTATTTGTTTGCGCGTAAACCAGGACAAAAGGTTAATTCAATAAGCTAATTTTTGAGAGTTATCATTGTATGAGTGCAAATGTAAATGTGCTTATTATCTGCAATAATGCAAAAGTCAATGAAAAATATCCTATTAGGTTTTTGTTGATGGAACCAGCATGAAACTAACTTCCGGTTTTGGCCTACAAAAATGTGTCATCACAACAACACTAGGATGTATGTTTTAGATGGTGAACTCTGACCTCTCCGGCGACGTTGCCGAGCGTGTCGAGACCCAGCTGCCGTAGCTGGATGAAGGAGCAGTGCGCACACAGCAGGAGGAAGCGCAGACATGTGCGATTAGCTGCCAGGAGTTTGATGTTAGCCTCCTCGAAGGACAAGTTCCTCAGGATCATCGCCACCTGCAACACCCGCTGGCCCTCTACGTCTCCGATGCCTACGCTTCGGGCCGGGTGGAAGAGAGAAGTGCAGACGTCCCTCGTCTCCGATCCTCCTGAAAAAACAACTACGCACGCTGAGTGTGAAGTAATGCTCAGTTAAAACATCACGACTAATCAAAGTGAAACTACGCCATCACCACATCAAAGGAAACAAGAGTAGCCGACACGTGAACAAACACATACTTTGGGGCGCGCTGCTCTTGTCTGAGATGAGATCTTTGACTTCATTGTCTTCAATGACATCTTTCCAAAACTACAAAGACAGGACAACAAGAGAGTTAAGAGCACAAGAAAAGAAGCGCAATTTATACTGTTACAGTATCAATCAATTAGCAAATCACCATCGCACAACTGTAGGAGAAAAGACCAAATGAGTCAGGTAAAAAAAAACAAGGAAATCCCACACACTATAAATACTTGCAAACATTTACATTTAGTCATATAGCAGACGCTTTTATCTAAAGCAACTTACAACCGAGGACTAAAGCAAGCGAGTCATCGTGAAGAGGCAAAAACAACGCAAGAAGTGCTCAAAATACAAAGTTCAGGCATTGCTCAGAGTAGCATAAGCCAGACAAGGGAGGATTTAAAGGAAAAAGCTTGTAAAAATGTTTTTATTATGAGGTTAAGTGCTCACGGAAGAGATCACAACGAGTATCACAACGTTGCTAATACAATTTTGATACTCGTTTGCAAGTATTTATTAGAGAAGTTCCGATACCCTTTTCCCCTTCCCGACACCTGGACTCAGGGTATCGGCCGATACAGAGTACTGATCCGATACCCGAGTGTGTATCTATACAGCTGCAATTCATACCAGCCCTGTATGAATTGATAGAATTATTTTATGGCGTGCTTCAGACTTATCCCTTAATTAAACATGAACAAATACATACAGTGAACTGTTTATGAGTATTTTTATTATCTGACATACATTTCACAGCAATATATTATTTATTTTTCTTAAGTGAAAAAGAACTTAAAATGCAGCCACACATCTAATACTTTAAACTGAAAAGGTATTTTAGATTTACAATATGACTGTATAAAAAAGTGCAACAAATAAATCTAGGAATCTAAAAAATGATATATGAATAATATAAGAAAATAACCTCTTTATAACTTAAAGTCCAGAAACAATTTTGTTAAATACACGGCATTTCAGTTTTAACAGCGGCTGGTCATCCAGAACAATAAACTCGATCATTTTGTCGGTTATATTTATCGCTCGTTGGCTGTCTTTTGAAACCTTTCTCTTCGTTTGAATGAATCGTGTTCTGCGGGGTGACGTGTCTTAAATCACTTTATTAAGTGTTGAAGCTGCTAATCTTGTGCCACCCCTCGAAATTGCAGTATGGCATATGAGACATGTCGCCGTTTTACGGGCTGGTTGGTCCAGTCTTAAATACTGCTAAACAGCGGAGATACTGCTAGCGCACGCTTTCTTCTTCGCTGCTCTAAACAGTGCTTGTGGCAACATCACAACTTCCTGTGTTGCCACAAGCAACCGCTGTTTAGAGCAGCGAAGAAGAATTGATCTCCGATTTGCAGCGTTAAACAAAGCTAGCGTGCATAACTAGTTGTTGTTTAATGGCGCTTTTCCATTACCAGCTCGACTCGCCTCGCCTTGGCTCGCCTCGCTTTTCGCTCCGTTTTCCATTGCAGAAAGTACCGCCACAAATAGTACCCGGTCGTCATAGCAACGCCTTTCGTTCCTCGTTGCCCCATCAAGCTCTCGCCGGATCCTCTCTTCGGCAACCAAACAAAGGAATGTCTGCACCTCCTCGTTTGACCACGGCGTATTCTTCCGAGTTGCCATAATAATAGTAGTAAGTTAGTAACTATCTCTGGCCAAACTATTTAAAAATGGCGGGGTTATTCTGGATACTCCATCTGGCGCGTGCAATGATGACGCAGATTCTCTGTGACCAATCAGCAGTCGGCATTGTTTTCACGTCACATTTTAGTATCGCCTTAGCTCGCTTAGAACCTCGCCGGAGGTGGTATGAAAAAAAGTACCTGAAAGCAGGTACAGGTACAACTTTTACACAGTGGAAAACCAAACAAAGGCGAGTCGAGTCGAGCCGAGCCGAGGCGAGCTGGTACTGTGTAGTGGAAAAGCGCCATAAGAAAAGGGTATCGGATCGGTACATGGGTAGAAGTACTCGCCAATACCGATGCCAGAATTTTTATTGGTATCGGCGGCATTTCCGATACTAGTATCGGAATCGGAACAACTCTAGTATTTATAGTGTGCGGGATTTCCTTGTTTTTTTAATACAGTTACAGTAAAAAGAAAGCAAAAAGCATGCATCCCAATATGCAATTCTTACCCTCACAAAGTCTCGTGACGTTTTCTCCCGCCAGTCTGTCCCAAATACAGCTGAAAAGCTGCCTAATGCTGAAAGACAAACACACACGTAATGTTAAAACACACACAGTCCCGAAGCGTAGACACTCTAGTGAGCGCAGAGGCAAACGTACAGTCGTCGAAGACTCCTGCGTGCGCCAGCAGCAGCGTGACGAGTTTGGGCTCTTTTTCGAGCTGCATGGCATGCTTGCTCTCGTTGGACAGCAGCGTACACACGTTAATGGCAAAGTCCACCTCGTTCGGGAGACCGGACAGGAGAGACAGCACCAGTTTGTTGTAATCGGATGGAGGGATGAAATCCGTCGACAGCCCATAGCTTTGGCGGAGATAGTCTGGCAAGAAGAAAAGGCAAAAAAGAGGTGGTTCTCATTCTCAGAGATTCAAGAGTCAGTCAAGTCGTGTGAATCCATCAGGTTATTTAGACATAAATGTAAACTTCACTCCTCACTACATCAGAATATGGAAGTTAGGTGTTTGTTTGGGCCCTAGGAATTTTTATTTCCCCCCAAAATCAGTTTTCTGTGTTCATTTTGCTGGATTCTGTTTAACCCTTGTGTTATGTTGCGGGTCAATTTGACCCGTTTCGATTTTCAAGTTGTTGGAAATACTGGTTAACCTTTGTTTTTTTTCTTGATATTTTGTGACTTTTTCTCATTTATCATGATGAACATGCATGCAAAGTTTCAACATAGTGATGTGTTTTGACATATACAAACAAAATTACTGTTACGTTTGTGATGTTCGCGGGTCAATTTGACCCTCATAGGCAGCCATTCAAAAGCAACTGTACAGACACAAAATAAAAACATTTATTTTCTGTATGTCAGGGCACTTCAACTCCAGTTCTAACGTGCAAGTGCATCTAAAAGTGCTCTAACCCTAACCAAACACACTTGAAAAAGCTAAAATTACAGTGTTCAGAATTATTTGCAAATTACAGATGAAAATCTCTGTCAGACACAGATAGTAAAATAAGCTCTCATTTCAATATTCAAAATGTCTAAAATACCTAGCTTTTGACCAAAACTTTTATGTAGGATTTTCAAAGGCAGCTTCACAGAGCCAAAAAATAAATTAAAAACATTTATTTGATGTATGTTTTTGTTATGTTTGGTTTCTCACTTCCCAGTGAGTGAATAATGAAACTAGGAAAATAGGTCTTAGGAAACTAGGGAAAGTTAACTTAGGAAAATGAAAATTTTTCATTATACAGCCATTTTTTTTGTTCAGTTACGATGTTCAAAGCATAAAATGTAAAAAAAAAAAAAAAAAAAAAAGGAAAAAAATATATGCAAAAAAAATCAGTATACTGTTTATTTTCCAATTTTGTCAAAACAAAACTGTTTTAAAAAATGTTTTAAAAACATTTTCATAAATTATATTTTCAGATATAATGTTTTTGTAATGTTTGACAAATGCTGATATTAAAAGTTTACAGTTTGTATCTAAATCTTTGTTGTTTTTCATAGTTTGGTTTTTGAGGAATTGTATTGAATCCAATTAGGGTCAATTTGACCCGGTCCATAAGGGGAGTACACAGAATTCGGACAGAACACAAGGGTTAAACAGTTTAATGAAATCAAAAAGGATATCTAATCAATGGAATTCATAATACATTACTAATTCATTTTAACAATAAGTTGCCCTATGATATGTTTATTTTTTCAGTAATTCTATGTGGTCTTTTTACATTTTACAGATTTTGTTCAAACATTTATTTAAAAAAAAATTATGGTAATCAAATGAATGCATAAAACTAACAATTTTATCAAAAATATTATCAAATGAAATCTGAAAAATTCCTTTCGTTTTTTTTTTTGCCAAGCAAAGTGAACTACATTCTGTTGTACAATAGTAATATATTTCTGTCACAATTTCTTCAAGTAAAACCAAACGTTTATTTTGGCAGGTTGTAGTGAAGCTTTGAGTTTGTGTGTGTATGTGATGATAGCTTCTCAAATGAAATTGTGAAATGCTGGAGAGGTGAGATGAAGTTCTTATGTAGTTTCCTCATACACGAACGTCACACGTGTAGTAGACCGAACTGCACCACTCTTCTCATTCGCACAAAGAAAGAACATTCAAACTTCATACGTACATTAGGGGTGTGCAAAAAAATCGATTCACATTTGAATCGCGATTCAATCTTTACCGATTCAGAATCGATTCCAAATATCGATTAATATTTTTTTTTTTAATGGCGTGCACGGGCGGAGTGGCAATCGGGAGAGTCGGGACTTTTACCGGTGGTTCGGTAGTGTTTCGAGGCCGCGAGGGCAGGTTTGATAAATAGTTATACATTGCAAGTTCTTGCCGCCCGCTGGTCAAACTGTGCAGCCTCTCTGCTCAACCAGTAAATAAATGCATCGATCCGCAGATCTTATGTTTGAGTTCTGTAGATCTTTTGCCAAGCGTGTCAGAGGTTACGGGTTCTAAACCGCACTCGTATAGTGTTTTCTCTCTCTCATCAAAACCGAATATGTTCATCACGTTTGTGTGCATTTTATTTTGTGATTGCACCGGAGTCTCCACAACGGCGATAGATTGAAGCGCGTGTCCGAGTGAAGACTGCGCGAGCCACAGAGAACACTGTATCCATGACACTGATAGCAGCGGACACGAGCGCTCAGCTTGATTTCAAAAACAACAGATCTCTTATTTAATAGCGAACTAAATGAATGCTCTGCTAGTTAACTGGAGATACCCGCAAATTACGCCTATGAACGACTTCACTGGATCTAAACAAATCAATCTAACCATAGATGTTACCAGTAGCGGTGGCTTTTAAAATCTATTTAAAATTATTTCGCAAGGGTTCTATGACATTAATATATATTTTTAGGAAGTTCAATGTGCCCAGTCGAGTTCACATTTCAACAGTCAGCCTGGTAGCTGAAGTAGTCCTTAAACCACATTCAGTATAATTGTTTGTTTGATCTGACTACAGCACTTTAAAGCTAAATGTAAAAGCTTCTGTTTAAGTTTTATTTTAAACTTTAATTAAATGTAAGCTGGCCAAAGCTTGGCACTTTGCACTTTTTAGTTGCAGAAGTTTTTATTTTTGTATGAAGTCATATAAAGTAATATCAAACTACATTTAATTTGCTGTGTTTTTTTTTTTCTTATAAATTGTGTCTACTGCAATCAATCACAGGAAAAAGTAAACTACATTTATATACTGTGAATCGTTTTTTGAATCGAGAATCGTTTTTGAATCGAAAATCGATTTTGAATCGAATCTTGAGACAAAAAATCGGTATCGAATCGAATCGTGACATTTTCTGAATCGTGCACCCCTAACGTACATAGTCTTTTTGCGCTTTAATATTCACAGAAACTAGTCCATAGTCTAAATTTGAGTGGCTTAGCAAACGACATTTACAAAGGGTATCGAAGAATAGAAAATTTGACAATGCAAAACAAGAAAAACATTCAAACTAAACTACAACCTACACCAGTTGTATAAAGGGAAATATCAGATCTGTCTGTCTGAAATGAGTGTGGTGGCAGAAGTACCATTTCCCTTGTGGCATTCAGTTTCCACAGGTGCGGCTTCAGCTCACACTAACTGTGTGTGTGTGTGTGTGTGTGTGTGTGTGTGTGTGTGTGTGTGTGTGTGTGATATATATAAATCTAAAGCCTCAGAGAAGCAGACAGGGCTCATCTGTACCTGATACAGTGTGTTGCTGGTAGTTGTATGACGTGGGTATTGCACCAATCGGAAGCAAATGTTTAGGATTCCCCGGCTGCTCCTCCTCATCTTCCTCTCCAAAGTGATGGACCTTTTCATACTTCTCTAAATATCTGCAGAGAGACCAGAAAAACACATCAACACACTGATTGACAGACAGATAGATATACGCTCATCATGATCCCGGGGGAAATTCGAGAGACATGAAGACTTTAACATCCAGACACACATATTTGCTGACCAGTGAGAACCTGTTAAAAAGAGTGAGCGGTTAAATAGTATCGTATACATTTCATAAGATGTTTTAAATATGCAGATGTCGGTTTCTGTACTCAGACGTGTATTTGGAGGGATAGCTTTTACTTCAACTGCAAAATCCACACAACCAAAAAATATTGCTCCAAACCTGCATATATAAAAATATGTGTTTGTTATTGATGCCAATAAAAGATATTTAGAGAGCAGTTGGGCTGATTGCCAATGTAATAACCACATATATAGCATAGAATTTAATGATAGTAAATAAGATGCATTTGCACAATATTTCTTTTGACAAGATTTGGCAAGTAACACTCAAGGCAGAACGGCCAAGCTTGCACAGTTGTTGGCAAAGACTATGACCGATTAATAGGCCTGTCAAATGCAAAGAGAATATGCAAACGCAAATGTCTGCACCATTCCTATTCTAACATAAATCACACTTTAAAAAGACTCAAGAAGACAATCACACACTTTACCATATCACACAGCTTGCATACTGTATGGCGTTCAGAAGCACGAGTGGTTTATTCCAGAGAACCAGGGATCAAATGGCATTGTGAGTCTAATAGTAATATTCACAGTCCAGCGCTGCGTGTTTGAGTGTGACTCATGAGTGGTTCCCTCAACTGAATGAGCTTTCACTTTTAGGCACACACACACACACGCCTCCCACGTGCTACAATACAAACACTATAAATAGACATCTGCTCACCATAAACACTAGACAACAACACACACACACACACAGGACTGTGTATTAGGATTTTAATTAGTGATAGCTGATATTCAAGACAATCGGAAGATAAGAGTCAATTCACAAAAATTTGATTAAAGAAAGAAATTGAGTTGATATGCATAATATTATTAGGGGTGTAACAAAACACTCATGTCACGATTAGATACAAATCGTGATAATGAGTTTATTATTACTATTACCGGTACTTTATTATTATTAAAATAATCTTATTCTCAGAACCCAAAAATATTCCCCCATTGCATTGTACATTATATTCAAATATGTATTGAATATGCAAACACACATATTTGCATATTATTGCATATCAGCGTATATCTAATGTAGTATCTAATGATGATGTTGTGATTGGTTTCTTATTGTTGCTTGTAATTTGTTTAATCCTGCTATCTGACCCTGTCTTGATTAGGTCTCACTTGTAAAAGAGGTTTTAACCTCAATGTGACTTTCCTAGTTAAATAAATGGTAAATGGACTGCATTTATATAGCGCTTTCACAGACCCAATGGCAACCAAAGCGCTTTACATTTGCCTCACATTCACCCATTCACACACTCATTCATACACCGATGGCGGTTTAGACCGAAATAAAGGTTAAGATATATATATAGTAGTTTAATGTAATATTTCACTGAAACAAACAAGCATTACTCGCGCTTTTAATGCAGACATTCGTTGGATCTCTCACACAGATTCTACCGCTATTATTGATGCATCATACACTAAATATACACCAAACCATCTGAAACACTTTCAATAATTATACTACTAAAACTAGGTGATTTAAATGATGATTTTTGCGCTTTCACTTTGTGCCGTTCCAGCGTATAATACGCTTCAGATGATCATCAATGCAATCAATCCCAGTTCTAATCACAAGAAAGTGTGTCCAAATGACTATTCCTAAACTGTAAATAGTTAGTTCATCCAAAAATGTACTATGTCCTTCATGTCATTTAATACTTGCATGACTTATTTTTTTCCTGTGGAACACAAAAGAAGATTATTTGAGGAATGTTGGTAACCAAAGAGTTTCGGTTCCATACAATGTAAGTCAATAGGAACCAAAATTATTTGGTAACCACCAACATTTGTTCAAAGTAACTATTCCACAGAAGAAAGTCACACAAGTTCGGAACAACATAAGTGTGCGTAAGTTTTATTTGTATATCAGTGTAAATTTTTTTCACCACCTGCAAATATATACAGTATTGGCCATTGAGAAATTAATGAATGAATAAAAAATAAAAAAAAACAGACGCTGATGATTGTACGGTTGCTCAATGTGAGAGTTCAGACAAACCCACAGCTGATGTTTCTCGAGACACTAAATGAGGACCTTCTGAAAGCATCAGACCTATTCTGTTACAATTCAAGTCAATTCTGCTCCTTCCTGCAAAGTTAAAGGGATACTTCACCTCTGGAAAGATGAATGTGTATTTAAAATGAGTCGTTTATGTAGAAGAAATGTGAAATTATTTTTGAATTTGGAGCTTTCTAGACTGAGAAAAGCCAGAAATTTTATTTTTGGCTTATGTGGATGAAAGACAACAACTCCCAGAATGCACTTGCTTCGCTGCCCTAGGAGGCCACGCCTACCGGTAACAGAGCGCAGTAGTTAAACAACAAGTCTAGGCTACTAGTGAGTCTCCGTGATGAGTCTGCCCGGGATTTCGAGATCGCCCAAAATGTCTGGGATTCGGCTTTTGCGTTCTACAGTCGCCATTCATCATGTTTACTGTGGCGAGCAGGACGAGTGAGGGCCGCCGCGGGAGAACGGTGCGAGGCCGGTGGCGTGATTACCGATGAGCGACACCTATGAGACGCACCGGTCTCGTATCTCTCACGGAGGAGCGGGAATTTTCTTAGCAATGTTAAAAAGCACATCAACCGATCACTTGTTTAGCGCTGATGTAAACACTGCATTCAGATTCACCAATCGGAATGACTTCAGTTAGATTGAAACTAAAGGTGTGCATGTTAACAATGAATGGCGACTGCAGAAAGCAAAAGCTGAATCCCGGACATGTCCGGGAAAAAGAGGATGGTAACCCCTACTACTCAGCTTTCTCCACAGAACAAGAGCCTGCTAGCTTAGCTTCCAAAAAAAGATGTCTGACACTATGTGTACATTCTGTGAGTGAGATCCCAGCCTCTATGGGCGGGTTGAGAACATGCGGGACAGCCCCTATACTGACTGTAGTCTTTAGCCTCTGGACAAAAAATCCTCCGATGACGCAAAATGACGATTTTTGCGTCATCGGAGGATTTTTTCCAGACAAAAAAATACATAAATCTCTCGTCTCAGGGGGATATGAGGGTGGAAAGCACGGTAATTCGAAAATACTACAGGTTTTCTACTAATACAAAGCTTAATGCTAAATCCTGAAGTATCCCTTTAAGCTCCAATCCTAATCAAATACACCTGAACCAGCCAATTAAACTCTTTAGTAGCACTCGATAATTACTAACAGGTGTGTTGGTATGTGTCAACATTCATCGAGAAGCCCTGGTTTCAGAAATCTGAAACCTGAAAAGTAATAAAGCAGATTCAGTATCTGCTGTCCAAACCAGACAAGTAAATACAGAAATGAAGCTGGCAGATCAGGAACTATGGCATTCAGTCAGCGCTCACGTGCCCCGGATCCAGACAGAGATTTACCGCCCCCTCCTGGAGACACAGGGGGGAAAGGTCAAGTTTCACCTGCAGGAGCTGCTGAATACATGCTCGGTGTCTGGCAGAATATCAAACAGGACTGGAGACAACAACAGTACAACTAATATATCCTGAAAAACAGAATTAACCTGAGTATATGCAGTGGCACCTAAACACTAAAACATTGCAGGTTATGGATAAACCAGAACAAGTTCGAAGTCTCCATTTTAGATGAGCATGAGGCTTCACAGATTTACATGCAACTTCCATCTAACTATGTGAAACGACCACAAAATTGAGAGCAGACTGACCACCACAACACATCTGAGACCAACGACTGTTCGGCTTCACACGCACACGGAGAGAGGAATGAAACCGTTTATGCGTATAGACACTCGGTCTACTGTTAAGGGCTGTACAATATATCGAAATATCGCTATATGCATATCGCAACGGCTTCATCATGAACAAAAGACAGAGAAAAATCACAACTTTTGTAGCTTTAATAAGAATCAGGATATATTTAATTCATACAGTGAAAACTAAGCAGTTTTATTTTTGCATTTGATTATTCAGTTTCTGTTGTTAAATAAACGTAATGTAGGATAACCTGAACCCCTAAACCCCGTAGCTAAAATAACACTTCTTATGCGACAGTAAAACACTGCCGTTCACTTTCAGAAGTTGTAGAGATGTTTTCTTGTCATAAAAAGAATGTGAAACACGTATGTAGGTTGTATAATTTTACATATATTTTAAAGATAATTTAAGTTTAGTTTACACACTGCATTATTGTGTCGCATTTCGCATTATTTAATGAGTTATTATCGCATTTTTCTTCAATATCGTACAGCCATATTCTTTTGTATGCAATTTTAAGAGTACCGGTAAGTGACGTTCAATCTGCAAATACACATTCACAAAGCATTTATAAATCACTTGACAAGGAGGAACAACTTTGTTAGGGAGTAAAACGTGTGCGACAAAAGCATAAAGTTACTATGCTTATTTGAACACAGCAGTATTAAAAAAAAAACATGCTAAATGTTTCTGGGAATACTTAAATTATGGCTCAAATGAATAACCAGCTCATTGACATGATGAACTGAATCAATTGATTCACTAAAATTAATCAGAGTAACAAATTACTAGATGGTCTGTACCAAACAACGAATAACACACACGCTCAAATACGCCGAGCATAAAAAATAAAGCTTCCCTGTGCTTTAAAATGGACTATTTGCCAATTACCAAGGCATTGACATGTGCTGGTTAGTTCTCTCCTCTCTTTAGTTGGCAGACGGAGCGCCTGAATGTAGATGCCACATTTAAATGACTCATTTCACATGCTCCGGTTCAGCAGAAAGAGCATCACACCACGAACCCAAAGACCCAAGTTCAAATCGCTCGCCAGCTCTTCTTCAGCTGTGACGGTGAGGACACACAAGCCAACTCCTCTTTTCAGTGTGTGCGATGAGACTTAGACTGTTTCCTAATGGAGACACCTGTCCTACTACAATCCATCAAAAGAAAGCACATGAAACTCCTTGAAAAAACACCCAGAAAGCATTTTTCAGCGTGTGTGAATCGGACTAAGTGATATCTGACAGAGTCCCTTCGAATGCAGAATGGCCTGGATGACGACTTCTCATTGGATGTGTGTGTGGGACGCTCCCAAGGTTTTCCGCGGCTTTGGGATAAACGGTTCTGGGAAAAGGTCTTTGTAAATTACATCTGTAATTAAAACATTCAAACATCCTGATCCAATCAAAACACCTGCAGCTTAACACACAGGACTCAAATCACGCAACTAGTCGAGTGTTTATACTTGCATAAACATGGATGCTTTATTTCCACTGCAAACACCATACAGATTTTCACTCACTTGAAGTTTCGAGATTCTCCATCATCACAGGTATTGGATTTCCTCTGAACAATCATAAGTGTCTGAACTCGTAAAAGCTTTGGATCCGCTTCCAACCGAGCGCTCTAAACTCCCTAAGAGACGGATACACCTCAACATGACACACACCTCTCCAGGATTTCAAAAACTACTGGAATTACATCAGAATTGAGCAGCACTAAGACCTTATGATTATAAAACTAAAGGGAAAATGCTACAAATATAACCAAGTTAAAGCTCTGAGACAATGAAACGCACTATTCGGTCCTCATGAGGAAGAAGACACACAGGAGAATGTAGTTTGCTTCCCTCGGCGTTCTGTGATCATCTCACACAATGACTGAAGGACACTTTGCAGAATGATAATTACATTTAGTCCGTTGCATGGCAGGTGTACGTCTCGTCACAGCCTAAACGCTCCCTGCTGCCAAGTCTCTGTCTCACCCCCTCCATAACCTACTAAACTAGAGAGAAAGGCACGTGGAAAACCAGCAGACGCTCCTCGCTTCTGATACTACATATCTATAAGAACAGAAAGATTCTGCATGTGCAACAGCTGGTGACATATTTGGATGTTTACACATGAATCAAGAGTGTGCGTGTGTTGTAAAACACCATTAACCACATTCATAAGCATGCAGATGATAACCTAGAAAGCACAAAACAAGAGCAAAATAAAGCGACAGTTGAGAGTCTGTACACACCAACACAGATGATCCATAACAATCATCACATCAGCACATGCATGTTGAGAAACTTCTTATCAGACCACAAAACCCTGCCTCGAAAAAAGCCTATGCAAGTGACAGATGCATCCTTAAAAGTGGCCCAAATACAAGTCCAAAAGATCCTCTACGACAGTAAAAACATGCTGGTTTAGGTTGCATTTGCCATGTAATGTTGCATTGGGAAAAATAAGTAGAACACAAGCCTAAATTAAAGTTTAAAAAACAAATCTCAAATACAGGAATCAGCAAATGCTTATCGTGAAACAACAAAAATACTAAACTTCAAACCACATAAAGCACTAAACCCTCCCTCCAAAATTGACAGATACATCCTTAAAAGTGACTTAAATACAACATCTACCACTGTAAATCTCCATGGTTTAGATTTAAAATCCCACATATTAAAACACCAGAAATGTTGCATTGGGACATTTAAGAGAATCATGTGCAAAACACAAGAGGCAGAAAAATGATCGAAACCTAAGTTTGTGTTTCTTCTTCTTCAAATACACAGGAATTAGCACATGCATGTTGTGAAGCTGGTATTAAAAATACAAACCACATTAAAAAAAGTACTATATGCCAATGCAAGTGACAGAAGCATCCTTAAAAGTGACCCAAATACAAGTCCATATAGAACCAGAAAACTCACTGGTTTAGGTTGCATTTGTCAATTAATGATGCATTAGGACGTCTGTGTAGAACACAACAAGACGAAATAAATAAGAGTGTAAAACCTAATCTAAAGTCTCCCTAATGCAATCAGCAACACGAACACACGATCCCGCAAAACACAGGCGTTTGAGTCGGAACCGAGCCGCGTGTTTGAGAGCCCGAGAGCAGAGAAGCGTCTGTAAACATTGAGCACATGTGCCGGAGTTGATCAGAGAGAGAGAGAAACTGAATAAGAAAGACTCACCGAAGGTAGTACTGTTTCAAAACAAAAGCAGCATTCGAGCAACTCCTGGGGAAATTGAAATCCTCGCCCAGTTCGGTCCACTGGTTCTTGTCCGACACCTGTAGGGTGATGGGACAGATGAGAGAGAGGGGTTCGGTTCAGTTGCAGGACCGTGTGTGTAAAGAGAGAGAGAGAGATAGTGTGTGTGTTGTGTATGTGTGAGCATGCTAACTCCAATTAGCACTCCGGCTAACTTACACTTTCCAATGTGAAATGAATAAATCAGACCCGCTGTCGAAAAACAACATGCTCCGGGGCGAACCTGTCCGAACCCCCGCGAGTGGACCGGACCAGGTCGGTTTGCGAGTGTATTTACAACGCGGAATACACAGGCCTGTGTGCGGCCTACAGTCTCGCAGTCCTCCGCCACACGGGACACATAAACCCGCTGATGCACACGGCGGGTCCGGACGAGGTTCGGTGCCTCGGCTTCGGTTATCTTAATCGATGTAAAAGCCGCCCGGTAATTTTGAAGTGAGAGTGTGTGAAAGTGTGTGTGCGCCAACACACACTCACACTCGCTCACTCACATACACACACACATACTCATACACAGGCCGATGCTCGACAGAACCGCAGGCAGATCCGCCGAACCGGGCTAGGGAGTTGAGTTAGAAGAGTGTGTGTGAGATGAGAAATGTTGAGTTTGGGGTGTGTGTGTGTTTGTAAGGAACTTACCTTCGCGAAGCCCCCTAAAGACACCACTCTCACATAGAGAGCACCCAGGTCCAGCTCCTTCCCACCCACCACGGGAACCTTTTTAAACGGAGATCTGTGGAGAAAAACAACCGAATGAGCACCCGTGATCCGTCCGGACCCCCTCACGCGCCCGGCGCGGGTCACTCAAGTTAGAATAAGCGCGAAATTCCCGCTCACCCTCTGCTGTGGTGAAACTGCCGCAGCTCGTCCAGGAAAGCCTGTCCTTTCCTCCGCGGCTCGGGGAGGTTTTTCCCCGTCGAGTTCGCCATCGTTTCGCTGAAATTCGGTCAAACCCCCAGCTCAGATTCGGTTCCTAAGAGTCCGGGGATCCCATGCTCCGGTCCGGCGCGGCTGCGTGTTTTGAAAAGTTAAAGAAATGACGGAGGATGAGAGTGGAGAAACCCGCTCCAACGGCAGCCCGAACGGACTCGAGCGAGCGAGCTCAGCCCAACCGCAGCGCGGAGCCGCTCATGCCTGCACGGGAAAACAACGGTACCGGCTGCGCTTGTGTAGGGGTTTGGAGTGGGTTTTTTGACAGTGCGGGACGGACGCGGCTCCGGTTTAATCGCGCACACTGTGAAGCGGCAGCGGGATCCAGTTCAGACAAAAAGACCCGAGGCCGCGCGGCTCCGCGACGCCCCCAGCAGGCGAGCGTCGGTATTGCAACGCCACAGCGCCACTCATGAACAATAGACGGAGCTCGATGAAGGAAAGGGGGAGTCGCGAAACTCTTCCAAACCGTTAAAAACGGAAACCGGCCATGAGCGTCGGCGGGGGGAAGGGAGCTGTCAGTTTAGACTAGCGTCATAAAAATCATAAAACATAAGTCAGGCAAAGTGTTGGCTATAAGGTTATGAGGAAGGAGTTTAACTTAATGTATTTGTATTTAAAACTCAGTCATGATGGGTCTGAAACCTACTTAATAACTTCCATTTGCTTTTTGCATCCAGCTCTTTTTATGCAAATTTTGGGATATTGCATTAAATTTTTTTGGATGGAAGCGCTAAGATGTGCATACATTACAAAAGTGCATAAAAAATGTGTTTAATAAAAAAATCTGATAAAAATACATACTATGCACATAAACTACGATGCAAGAAAGACGCAATAATAATTCCAAACACAACAAGATAACATGATATTTATTGTGTTTTGTCGGTGTGCTCTGAGGTGCTAGTAATTTATGATGGCACATTGCAGCAACTTCCTTTTTTTATTAGATATTTTGCCCCAATTTTTCAGGAAGTGACGATTTTGTTCTCTTGAACACATGGGATGGAAATGGTGCTTTATTCGTGAATGTTTTATTGCGATATTCCAATTTTATATCCAATATATTTCATAATGAATATATCCAATATATTTCATAATATGTAATATAATGACTTCTGAAATGCGTAAGTCAAAGTCTTTCAGTCTGTTACAAAACATCACATATCTATGACTATATCCAATATATATCATAATATAATGACTTATGAACTTCTGAAATGCATAAGTAAAAGTCTTTCAGTCTGTTACTAAACATCACATATCTATGAATATATCCAATATATTTTATAATATGTAATATAATGACTTCTGAACTTCTGAAATGCATAAGTAAAAGTCTTTCAGTCTGTTACAAACATCACATATGAATATATCCAATATATTTCATATGTAATATAATGATTTATGAACTTCTGAAATGCATAAGTAAAAGTTTTTCAGTCTGTTACAAACATCACATATCTACGAATATATCCAATATATTTCATAATATGTAATATAATGACTTATGAACTTCTGAAATGCATAAGTAAAAGTCTTTCAGTCTGTTACAAACATCACATATGAATATATCCAATATATTTCATATGTAATATAATGATTTATGAACTTCTGAAATGCATAAGTAAAAGTTTTTCAATCTGTTACAAACATCACATATCTACAAATATATCCAATATATTTCATAATATGTAATATAATGACTTCTGAACTTCTGAAATGCATAAAGTCTTTCAGTCTGTTACAAACATCACATAATAATATATCCAATATATTTCATATGTAATATAATGATTTATGAACTTCTGAAATGCATAAGTAAAAGTTTTTCAGTCTGTTACAAACATCACATATCTACAAATATATCCAATATATTTCATAATATGTAATATAATGACTTCTGAACTTCTGAAATGCATAAGTAAAAGTCTTTCAGTCTGTTACAAACATCACATATGAATATATCCAATATATTTCATATGTAATATAATGACTTATGAACTTCTGAAATGCATAAGTAAAAGTTGTTCAGTCTGTTACAAACATCACATATCTACGAATATATCCAATATATTTCATAATATGTAATATAATGACTTATGAACTTCTGAAATGCATAAGTAAAAGCCTTTCAGTCTGTTACAAACATCACATATCTATGAATATATCCAATATATTTCATATGTAATATAATGACTTCTGAACTTCTGAAATGGATAAGTAAAAGTCTTTCAGTCTGTTGCAACACATCAAATATCTGGCACTGCGCACTGCTAGCTTAAGTTACATCGTGGTGTCTGCAATTAAAGTAGTACAATCTGCGCTTTGTCGCAGTAAATGGACAGTTATTTACTCCCGATCCCTTATAATAACCGCCGGGCGGATATAAACGACACGGGGTGACTACATTCAACCATTACACGCACCCCTCTCGCAAGTTATTCTGCCACAAAATGGCGGAGCTCGACGCGAAAGACCCCATTTTGTCAAGCTGACGATAAGAACCGTTCGAAAAAGCGGAATTTTATTTTTCTAACGATATTTTGCGCGAGTTTGTGATGCGTTTCGCCGCGCGCGCGCAGATATGTTGTGCCGTCGCGCGCCAGAGTGGAGAATAATGTCCGCGCGCTCTGGGTTTGACGCGGCGCGAGATCTGCGCGAGCGAAGGCACATATAAACTAGATTAGATTTATATCATATTTTAAATAACACCTAATAAACTTGATAGGGAGTCATTGTATTTAGAGTATTTGCTGTTTAATGTTCTGATCGGTTAGAATTGTTAACGTGCATTAATTTGTTATATATCAATAATCTGTTTTCATGTTTTATCATCTGCAAAAATGGTGTACTCGTATCTGTTAAGTAATCCAGCTGGATATGCACATCTGCGCGAAACATGCATTTATACTGGATTTTTAAGGCGATGGAAAACCTAAAAATATCGGTATTTTAAAATGGTGCTGTTCAAAATGTGATGGAAATGGATAAATATGATCATCTCATAGTCAGATCAGTATTTCATCTGCTAGAAATTGTTCTTTTGTGAGTGCAACTGCTTTAAAACGATTTGTAAAAATCCGGAAAGTAATGCAACCATTGTACATTGAAATGCATAGACGAACTACATGCAGCTTTACTTCAGCAAACTCAAAACCTGCTTCATCTGAGGAGTTATTAGACATAAGCCACTGACTGTACCAGATTGTCTACCTAATCTGTTTAGTATTAGTCTATCATCTGAAGGATGCACGACTAAAACAGAGTTATTATATATCAGTCTTTGCTAAACTGAGACAGTAACAGATATTAAGCAGTATATGAAGGGTTTGAGGAAAAAAGACAGTAGATATGAAGAGTGAAAGTGGGAAAGTGCGCCGTCTTGAGGTTAAACATCGAAAAATTCTGTTAATAACGTTATTAAAATATATAAAAATGTTATTAATAACCTTTGAGGCTTTTTTGGAGTCAATTAAATCTTTTTGCATTTAGCACAGGAGTTTTCAAACAAAAACTTCGTGGAAAAGTTTAAGCACTAAAACATTTTAAAATAAGATTCAACATTTTTTTAATATATATAAATTATTAAAATAATTAATACATTAGATTAAAATTAGTTGATTTAAATAAAAATATTAAATAATACTAAATAAATTAACATAATATATATATTTGATTAAAATAAATAACTACATAAATAAAAACATTTTATATAGTTAAAAAATTATTTAAATAAATACATTTGATAAAACTAAACAAATAAATAAAAATGAAAACATCAGTAAAATGTAAAACAAATGAGATTAAACTAAAGTAAATCAATAAATAGATTAAAATAAATAAAAGAAGGTTGATTTGAATAAATACATTTACAGCGAGTAGAAAAAAAGCGCAATGATGTTATGTACGGTAATACAAACTAAATCTTTTGCACATTTCTAATATTATTTTTGCTTTTTAAATATAAAAAACAGGAAGTTGAAACCCTCAGCTTGTAGTTTTGTCTTTTAGCCACTAGGACGCAGCACTTTCACACACATTATATATAATAATCTCATTATATCAGGAAGCGTTATAGATTTAAGAGGTTAAATAGATTATGCCAGAGAAGAGAATGGTGTAGTTACTGGTGTAGTAAAACACATTTCACTGCAATATCACTTTAAATTTTAAAATTGTGATGTACAGGCCTGGAAATGTCATGGAAATTGATAAATATGTTCATCTCATAGTCAGATCCTCCTGACAACCAGAAATCTTTTTTATTTTCAAAGTTAGTTTTAAATATAAATATTTACATAAATAAATGTGTGTGTGTCGTTACATTGTTTGGAGCATAAAAAACAATTGGAGATTTTTTATTCATATTTTATGCTATGTCCTCTATAGAAAACACAAGGACTGAGTTATTAAGAAAATTAAATGCCATGATAAAGCATGTAAAGAATGTTTCTTTTTTTTTCCCGTTTCCCAATCAATTTTTAGGTTTGAATAAAGATGATTCTCAACTATGTTATGAAAGATGTAACCGAATGATTTGATACACTATTTTACTTTATGCTATAGGCCTATGTGTGTAAAATGACCATAAATGTATTTTCCCATGATATACAATGTATTCAATTTGCATATTGTGTTCTTAGGGCAACATGTAATGAAAAAAGAAGTGTAATAATGGTAGTAATAACCATTATATTTATAATAAAATATAAATGTCCTCTACAGAGGAAAAACAATAAAAAGTCTATGCCTGGCTTGGGTCTCAGGATAATATAGATCAATTATGAAAATTTGCTTTGCATTGATTTTTTCACTGTAATATTATCCTGAAATTTACACAATGCCAGTATTAAGATTAAAATGGTACTTTCCTGTTATTCTGAATGAATTATTCGATGTTCAAGTAGGGCCACGAATGCAGGAGTTAAACACTTATAGACCTTTATTTGAGCACAAACAAACTACATTCAAAACAAACATTTTCTTAAAGTGCTGGAAGAATTTCTCATACACAATATGACACAAAAATACAAATAAAAGAACCATCTGATAACAAACCACACGTACATATATATTCCAACAAACAAACGTAAGGCACAAAACCCCTAATACTCTAAAAATGAGTTTAAAATGTGCTCTAAAAATGAAGCAATTTGAGATTCAAACATGAATTTCGCTTTGGTTGCCGTAGAGAGGTGTTCCTGCATATTATGGGCTGTCATATCAACATATGTCTCTTATGTAAGGCGATTTCAATGTAAATATGACCTGGAAACAACACACGTGTATTTCAGTATTGCCCACAGCGCATCATACATGAAGACACACATCAGTCTAAACACACACACACACACACACACACACACACACACACACACTTACTCAACATTCTGCTGGTTATGAGCGCAGAAGGAAGAGATGAACATACAGTGAAAAAATGATCAGTGGATCACCATATGATATTAAACACAAATATGAGTTTGTAACAATGCATGATTTGAAACAGACTTAAACGAAATCTATAATCTCTTAGCTAAAATAATGATAATTACAGTAGCAAAAGAAGAAGAAAAAAGTTGATGCAAGATGTAGGCTATCCGAGGCGGTGTTTAGTATGGCACAAATGAGGCGGACAGATGCAAAGAAAACTAAAAGGTTATGACATATTAAATTTGGATGTGAATGAAAACGAGGTGCATAAAAGTCTAATTTTCATGTTTTCCATCTTTAGAAACTAGTGCTGTCAAACTGATTAATCGCATCTAACATAAAAGTTTGCTTATATAAATGTGTATGCGGCTGTGCGCATGTAAATATATACACACACATATATATATATACACATTAATACATATGTGTGTGTTTATGTAAGATGCGATTAATCAATTTGACAACCCTAATAATAACCCATTTTCAATCTTTTAAAAACATGCAACCAGTTAAATTTACAACACACACACACACACACACACACACACATTTTCATTCAAATCAAATTAAATATGATATTCGGCTCCATACGATCCATATGTGAAGCGTGACTCTCAGCCCAGATAATACAAATAATAAAAAGACTACATATCCCAGAATTCTCAGTTCTTCACCCTTCTCTTATTGTTCATCTCAAAGTAGGGCTCCTCGCGTCTGCCGGCTTTAGTCCGTGTCGTGTGTTTGTGTGAAGTGCTCGCGGGCGCCGGTTTGAGCGGGATGCTAACAGCGGGCGGGTTACTGCTAGCTAAAGGTTTCCTGTGGGCGGGTTTAACATTGACGGACGGGGCAGGTCCGGCTGAGCTCTGCTCTACAGATTTACTCTTAGAGGGTTTCGTGAGAGGAATCGTCTGTTTAGGGTCGTTTGAACGTCCCTTTCTGGGCTCTAACGCAGGGGAAGGAGGGCGTCTCTGTGCGAGGCGCGAGCGCACGGGTCCGGTGGGAGGTTTCTGAGGCGGCGGCGCTGAAGGTTTGGGTAGTTTGCAGGTCGGTTCGGGGCAGACGGGACTGCGAGGTTGAGACGGAGATCCACGCGGACGCAGTTTGGACTTTGAGCCGGGGAGTTTCTGAGAAGTTGGGATTGGGTTTCTTTTCGGGATGGGTGATGAAAGAGGGGAAGACGCAGGCGTGTGGAAGATCTTCTTGGGTGCGGGAGTCTTTCGAGGCATGGAGGGCGTGGATGCTGGCGATTGGGCGTAGACACGCGGTGTGGGCGTGTTGCGTTTGGACACTGACGTCGTGGAGGCTGATGATGACGATGCTGATGATGATGAAGAGGACTCTGGGAGGAGGTTAACGGCTGCGATGGGGTCCATCGTGGGTGGCTGTGCGCTGAGGGCGGGACCTGAGCCTGACGGGCCTTTCTGATAGGCCAGAATCTTCTGCTCTAGAGTCGTGAACTGCAGCACGCGGTCCGGGTCGTATTTCAGCAGAAACCCTTTCAGAGTGTCCCAACCTCCACCGACACGCACCATCACGTGCTTCCCATGGAGCATCTAAGAGAGAGAGAGGGCGATTAACGGTGCTGTATGTAACGTTTTCAAGTCAAGTCATCTTCATTTATATAGCGCTTTTAACAATGTAGATTGATTCAAAGCAGCTTTACAGAGATAAACATATAATTTAAGGTAACCGAGATTGGGATGGTTTTATAGCGGTTCTTGAATAATGTTATTTTCCAGCTAAAGTTAGTTTTGATTGATTCACTTCCGTCGAAATGATCATTTGTTATTAAATTAGGAGCCGCTAACAAAGTCCTTTTAGGCAAGTCATGCCACTCGGCCGCCATCTTGGCAACGCCTCCGGGCAGCTATTTCAGACTAACAAGACCAGGCTCCTATCTAAATGAATGGGCAGAGACCCAGAACTGCAGTTTCACTGGTCACCGGGACATAAAAACTGCATGTATAGAAACAGCAGTAAAATATGATAAAAATCGCTGAAAAGGTTTGATGACTTTGCCTCAAAATAAGGTTTAAAACGCCTTTTTCCCCACAGGTTATACTTTTACTACGCATACGCAAGGGTTCTCTCCCTCTGACGTGCGCGCGCTACACAGTTTGAAGCACAGTATGTGCTCGCTCTTGATTCGAAATTAGATTTTAACTAATTTGGGGGCATCAGGGAGCCGCTATCAATCTGCGGGAGACTTCTGATGTCTGATATTTACACAACTCACACATACACTGCATATCAAATCTGCCGCCTTTTCAAACAGTAACGTATTTTGCGCTATCGCAAACCTCAACTGTGCGCATGCGTCAGTGGAACCAGACGATAGGCTTAAATGTTTCCCGGCTTGACTGTTTAAAGCAGACGATTGGCTTTCCAGCGGGAGGGGCGGGACATGTGCAGACAACCGCCATCTTTGGCGTTACGGGTTTGCCCTATATAGTTGTATTAAGGATTGAGGAAGTGGCAGGTCTCTATATAAATAGTCTCTGCCGCTAACCGTTAACAAACTGCTGCACAGAACCAAGTCCCGCCCTACATTTATTCTTTTTCAATAATCAGTTACACTCGGATGTATGTCACAATACGTCTGTTTCGTCACGACTGTAAAGATGTGTAACTCTTCTAACGGTCCCTAAAAACTGCTCTTACCCTGATGAACAGGATCTTGCCCCCGAGCCTGTAGCGTCCCTCAGACAGATACTCAATGGAAAACTTCTGCGAGCAGTTACAGGGAGGGTCGTCCTCGTCCCCGCGATCCTACAAGCAAAATGAGGTTGTTTAGGGGAAGAAAAAAAATCACTCATCACTGCAAGATGGAAACATAAGAGCGAGTTTGCAGATAGATGAACTGCTCAGGCCTCCAGACGCAGGACCCGAGGGCGTCCCACTGGTTATTTGGCCCAGACACAGTGAATTTGTTAAAGTTTAAAGCAAAAAATGTCCCCGTGTGAAGCATGAAGTCTCTAAACAACAGCTGCTGTTTACACACTCAACAAACTATAATACACTCAACAGAAGATGTGTGATAACTGGAGACGCAGAGCTTCATCTCACAAATCTGATCAAAATCACAACATATTTACAATATTTCAGATTATGCCAGTGATATTATAGTTTTTGGTAATACTTTCAATCAGATTTTGTTGACTTTTTTTGTTTTCATTTTAATTAGTGCTGACAAATCGATTAATCACATTAACAAAAGTTTGTTAATATAATACATTTTTGTGTGTGTATATATATATATATATATATATACACATATATATAGTTTATATATATATATATATACACACACACACATATAAACAAACATTTATGTTAGATGCGATTATTCGATTTGACAGCACTAATTTTAATTGGAGTTAAAGTTTAGTAATTTTGCCGTTTTTGTCTTTTTATAAATAAATAAAAAGTTTTTATTTAAGTTATTTGGTTTTAGTTATTTTATAGCATCTACTTAAACTAAATGCAAATGAGAAATGTTGCCTTGGCAAACTAGCTGAAATAAAATAAGTTTAAAAAGTTTTAAATTTGTTTTTATCTCGGTTAGTTCATTTTATTTTAATTACGGTAATGAATTTTAATGATTCATTAATAGTTAATGATAATAACCCTGGATTGAGCCTACAATTAAACTGTGAAATGGGAAATGATTTTCTACAGAAAACATAATAGCATTAACATTATATTATATAGCATGTGGAACAGAATGCAATAAGAAATATTTTAGCAAATTGTAAAATCTCGGTTATTTTGGATTCTTAATACGATTTTAGGAAAAATAGCTTGAGTAAAGAAGCAGTGGTTTATCATCACTTCCAGTTCATTCGTTGGCCTCACTGTTGAGTGTATTGCATTGTGGGAAACAGTATCACAGTGTGCGCTGCGGTATACTGCACATTTTCCAGATATTATCCGGATAATGCATGCATAGAGAAATTTGCCATTTTATGCACAGAATACAAACTATAAAAGACGATTGAAGACGACGCTTCAACTCAAACTCAGTAAATGTTGGTGGTTTAATGTGTGTGATACTCACGCCGTGATACAGCGCTCCATGCTGACAGCACACGGTGAACGTTTTCACCGGAGAAGAGTGATCCGTTATAATCAGACTTTCCTCCAGTTCAATTTCCTTCTCCAGTTTAACCAGAACCGGAGGCTCCACCCCGTACCTGAACCAGTCACAACACACCCCGTCAACAGACTGTCCTAACAGCAAACACTGCATTTCTAAACTCGTTTTTACTTTGAGTTTTTACCAGCTGATCACAAAATAATTGTTAATTATGCCATCATATACTTGTGTATAATTACCATTAAATGGTGATTTTCTCACATAATAAAAACATGTCAAAGCCAAATTTAGAATTTCAAGGTAAGTAATAAGTAATCACAACAATCAGATGATAATTATCCCAAAATAAACCCTTTCACATTAGACATTATCCTTGATTGTTGTGTTATTCTTGAAACGCTTTGTAAATTCAAAACACAATAGCTGCTCTAAGCACTGAACCAATCCACTTTAATCCTGTAAAATCCACGTAAATTTGCCCCTGACCTCTGACCCCAAAGCACAACCAGACATCTGTCACAAGTGGGATCATCATCATCAGAGCCGCTCGACTTACCTGGAGACGATCCGTCCGATCTCCAGCAGGCACAGACACACCTGCCGAGGGTCTTTATGCAGAACTGTGTGTGTGTGTGTGTGTGTGTGTGAGAGAGAGAGAGCAGTCAGTTTACTTCAGACACTGCAGGTCAATAGGGTCACATTTTTAAGTTGATTCATCACAGTATGTTAAGAAAATTGATTTGTATTACAAGTTTTCTGAAATGTTATTTTTAAATAGGCAAACAAGGCTCTTTATTCATTTAAAAATTCACAATTTTTCAGTCTCATTTTTGTTTTGTGATATTCATACAAAAATAATCATGTATCATAGCAATCAGATTTTGCTATGATTCTTCCCAAATTCCATTTTTTTATTTTATTTGATGTTTTCTGGTTTAAATTTTCTGGATTCCATTTTAATACTTTAAATTATAATACTCAAAAAGCATGTCTAATCAATTGAATTCATAAACGAAATAAAGAATAATTCATTAAAAATTAATAGTGTCCAATTAAACGCGTTTTATTTTTTCAGACTGTTTTAATGTGTGTATTATGTTTTAAAAACAAATTTATTACCAAAAAATTTTTATTTAAACGAGTAGAATGATTTATAAACAAAGATATAAATGGGAATAAAGTTTGGTGAATCTAAAGGTGCTGAAGTGAAGATTTCTAACTCAAAACACAGCATTTAAAGAGATGTATTAAAACTTAAAATCTAGACACAAATAGATAAAGTGCAATAAAATAAACACTTAAATGTCTATTTTGCATGTTTTCTTTGCAACTAATCTGAAAGAAGACAAATTATGGAAGCAAAAAACAATGGTTTTGCCTGTACGGTCTTGCCTTAAAGTTTAAAATCGTTTAAAAATGTAAAAATAAGTACTATATAATCATACTTTCAGGGCTTAAAACTCCAAAAAGACAATTTTTCTATACCAAAAACTTGATTTTGGCCACACTGAATTCGGTCAGTTCCCGTCCCATAATGCACAGTGACACATGGACTAGAAACTCGCACTCCTCAGGACACAAAGTCTCAGGGCCGTCAGGTTAACGACTTACACCCCAGATCCCTCACACTCATTAAGATGGGGGATTTACGGAGAGCTGAGGACGTTCGGGGCCGCAGCTTAACTGACGTACAGATCCTCTGAAACGATTACGGCTCATTAAACAGCTCAGAGAAAGACACACTAGCACAGGACGGACAGAAGGACGCTGGTCTCTGTTTAAAGACATTAATTTAGCCAACATGATTAAAGTCCTTTTCTAATGGACTACAGCGAGAGACTGACGGACGCTGGCAAACACTCAACACAGTGGTTCAGTCTCATTTGTGTTACAACACTCATATAAAAATAATCATTAACGATAGCAATTAGATTTATTTCTGCTAACACTTTACTTAAAGCCTTTATGTATAATGCATTATAAAACGTATGTTATAATCATAACCAAAGTTAAAATGCATTGTAATATTAGCAGATTCCTTGTTACATCTGAAATATAGATTGTTCGTCATGCATTAATGAATTGTACTTTCTAAAAGTGTAATAATGAATACATACATTAAGTATTAGAATGTATTATAACTGTGGTGACAATTAGTCATGAGATCCTAGAATGGATTACAAAGCATAAAAAATATTTTACAATGCATATATATAAAAATGTAAAGTGTTACCATTTTCCCGCAAAAAATTCTATTTTGTTTGTATTTATTTTTACATTCTGTGTTTTCTGGTTAAATTTTTCTGTAACATACAATTTAAGCGCCTCAAGTAAATTGTGATGATAAAGTAATAAAAAAAACTCTGTTGAAATTAAAATGTGGATGAAAAATTATGATACTCGTTAAAAAATGATGAGTAATAAATTGCTATTATTAACTATTATTATTAAAGTTAAGAAGTACATTCTACAGTACAATATCAATATTTTTTTCTGTCATAATTTCTTCAAGTCAAACTGACCTTTTATTTTAATTTTTATTTTAAGTGCACAGGCCTACTTTCGATTTTTTCCATTCAAATTTTGCCAAATTCGGTGACATTCTGTATCATACTGTAAATTAGTAAAACATAGGACCTTAAGCAGAGTATCGCTTCACCTCATAAGGTTTCGTTGCAACAATGCAAACAACATTATATTTAACACAATATGTTTAATGCACCGCTATCTGGAGAAGATTTTGGATCAATGTGGCTGGAGATATCCAGCATGACAGAAATATAAACCAGGCGATGCACAAACTATTTAATTCTTCTCTTGGCTGAATAGGACAATAACCTGTTGTGAAAACGTACATTTTTCAACTTTTTTGGCACCTAGTCAAAAGTTCTCAAACAGGTTTTCTTACCCAAACCCTCAGACTCAAACAGGTACGTCTCATCCACTCCTATATGACGACACCAGGACAGAAAATTCGCGGTGTTGTCCCGGGCGAAAAACGATCCAGGGGAGGCGTTTTTCTTGAAGTGGATTTTCTTTGAGGGAAGCTGTTGTTAAAACAGAGACGGGAGTTAAAACCAAACAGGCCTGTGGTTATGAGAGCTGCACTGTTAGACAGTTTTACATGATCCTCACACACCTGTGTGTCTGAATCCTGTGGGATTTTACTCTGAAGAACTCCAACCAGACGACACAGTTTGACGCCGTTGTCCAGCTCCTCCATGAAGAGTTCGGCTTTCACCTGCTCATCTGTAAAAACAGAGATCTCTGTGTTTCCATGTTGATGACTTGAGAGTTACTCACCCATGTGATGTCCTTCAAAACCTGTACGACTTTCGTTCATCTTCAAAACACAGATTGCGTCTCTTCAGAAAATTTGGACTAAACTGCTCAATTCATATGGATTAGTTTGTATGATCTCTTTTTGAAGCGTCAAAGTGGTAGTTGCGTAGACTGTCAATGGAGGGACAGAAATCTCAGAAATCAGAAAGTCTTACAGGTTTGGAATGACATCTGATTGAGTTGCGTAAATTAGTTTTTGGGTGAACTATTAGCCTGGTTAAAACCAGAGCATTCTCAGTTGTAACTGAGTTATGGTCAGGCAAAGCGTCATAGACAAATCATTTCCAGAGGGGCGTCACCAACGGACGTCGCGGATAGACCTAAACCCAATCAGAGCGATGAAGGAGATGACGTATGCAGAGCGGAGTGTTGTTCTTTGCTCGGTTTTTAACTAAAAGGAAACGTTCAAATGGCTTAAAACAGACGCGATAGCTGATTGGAACGAGTGATGCTCGACGGCGGCATCCATCTTTGTAATGTAGGCTACAAAATCATGTTCAAAATCCCAGCGCTGTCATCATCGTGTAAAGCCCGCCCCAACGCTTCTGATTGGTGCCTCGATTTCGACGGATTGGAAATGGGCTTGAATGAGCTCTTTGCCAGACTAACTTTCAGAGCAAATCTACATTTGCCGGAAGTTGTCTGGGTTTTCCCAGGCTAGTGAACTATCCCTTTAAGGCCTCAATATACTCCAAGCTAGGGCTGTCACTTTACATTCGAAAATCAATTGCACAATCGATCGACCAACCAACACAAGTTTCGAAACACAAAAATGTGTTTTAGGTGGACAGATCAATACACTACACAGAACATGTTGGAAAATAACAATGTCTTTTCTGTTAACCAAATTCTTTTTAATATTCGCTATTACTTCAATGCAAGTGAACAAGTGCGCCGTTATTCTTTGCGTAGTGACGTGTGTTCAAGTAAGCCGCAGATTTGGCTTACACGAACTTCCCCAGCAAAGTGAGTAAACATAGAAACACACCAAATTGGCTCGTGATTTGACAGCGTTTCCCGCCAAAGTTAATTTTTACCCGCATTTTTTCGAGTCGGAGGGAGTTAATCTCAATCCCTGAATGTTGCGCTCCTGTTTGTCATTGTGCACGAAACTTCACGCCAATAAATCATCAGAAATATTGCTGACTTGGCGCCCTCTTTACGCTAGTCCTAATGCCTGTTAGGTGTCCGTGGATTTGCCTGTATTTGGTGTTGAAAATGGAAACGTCTTTAGACATGGAAAATCGATTTTACAATTGATTCAATGTCTCAAAAATGGAACAGTATTTTTTCACAAAAGTGACAGCTCTACTTCAATCAAAAATCGAATAACGAACTGTTGTGACATCATTTCGAACAAAATCAGGCCAAAACGTTTAGTTTGGAGTTTATTTAGGGGGAGTTCGAAACAGCTTTCCAAAGCGAACTTTCTGGAAAAGTTTACACTAGCTGGTAAACGCTTTCGCACTACCATTGGTCCATGTGGCGATGACATCATAGGTAGGTGTGGCCCTGAGGCTCCGCCTACTTCAGTTCAGTACGTCGAGGTCAGACGTTCGCGAAAAAAACATAAACACACTCGAGAGCTGCTTTATAGTAGAAGCTGAAGTTGTAATTCTAATCAAAAGAGACACTGACACTGTTTTTCATGTTCAATAGCGTAAAGCTGCTGCTTTAAAGCAATACATTGTATAAATGTTGCTATATAAATAAACGTAACGTGACTTGACATCCACATCACCATGATCAGATGCTTTCTTAACTGCTGAAAAGGCATTTCGAACTTCTTTTTAGCCCCAAGTGAAGAACGAAAAAGAAACAGGCATTAGGATATATTGGTCAATAAGCAAAAATACCCTTTAATTTAATTTGCATCATTATGCCATCATGTGCTGGTCAGAAATCAATATATAACAAATTAAATTCACACTTATGACAGGGCGTTCGTCAGCACCGTCATTGGAAAATGGACGAGGTCGATAAGCACAGTGTGGTCACATTATAGTATTTTGTTCAAATTCCTCTCTGAAAGAGGACAAGGAATTAATCTAACAAAAAAAGCAACAGGTTTACGGGTGAACAAGCTTTTCTGGGTGACACTTCTTCTGGCCCACGTAAAGCATGTAGACAGACAGGTAAGGGCAACACCCTCTATTATCCTACAAAGACTGAGAGATTGAGTTCTTGTTTCGGAGGTCGTATGTCACCGTTACACAGAGCATACGTCGTTTCCCACACTTCTTTGCTTGATTTATGGGGCTTTAGGTTTCAGTTATTTGACAAAAGAAAAAGACGTTTAGGCTAATAAAGGCAGTAGTTCTTAGCTTTGATGCACTGAGAGCGAGTCACGGACGTCTTATTTTGCGTGAACATATTTACCCAGCATGCCGCTGAGCCAAATGGCAAGATCCTCCTGCATGGGCACCAGTGTGGCTTGGTGACGGACAGACAACCACTGGTCAAACCTGAAGACATCAACCAAACTGGGGCCGGGACGGGTCGAACGCAGGCTCTGTAACGGGATATCGAACTTCTCCCCGAACCATGCCGGAGACAGAAAGAGGAAAGGCAGACAGATCAGTATCCACACACAGAGAAACACACTCAACTGAAACCAAACACACACACACACACACACACACACACACACACACACACACACACACACACACCACTGTCACAATGACCCCCTCACACGGATTCCACGCTCCCTCTCCGGAAAGAGGGCGACCCTGCTGAAATCAGGACAGTTTTGCAAACACTCATTCATCAAAGTGAAGCTAACAAGCATGACTAATCAAATAACACACTCACACAAAGAGGAGAGAGATTCAACACAATAACATTTAGACAAAACTAGTGATTCACAGAATTTTTTGAAACAACAACTAAAAACAAAAACCCTGAATCTTCGATTTTGGCGGAAACAGTTTTAAAGGGCAGACCGAAACTGTAACGTTTCATTTGCCTTTCCGATGGAGCGTTTTGGCTATCATTAGTGATGTTTCCATCTAGCTATTCCTATGCAAATTTTGGGATATTACATAAAAACAAACTGCCGGATGGAATGCCAAGATGTTCATAAGTTAAAAAAAATGCAAACAAATTTTTCTTTTTCTTCGTTTTATCCGATAAGACGCACATAAACTATAATGGAAACACATTTACCAAATAAATCCCTTGATGCGCATAAAAAACCCCTAAAAATTTAAATTTTAAATAACTGGAAACTACTAGGCCTATTGGATAACTGAACTAACCAGCAGATCAATTCCATTGCACAGCATCTTAAATGTTGTTTTAGCTATTCTGAAATGCCTGAGCCAAAGTTTGGGTAATGACCTCGCTCCCAATGAGTCTTGCAGGACTGCGTTCCCAAACACAAGGCATCCGAACGCAGGATTTCATGACAGAGTTTATTGCGTTTCGTCTGCGCACAAGTCATTTATACGACGTATGATAAACAAGGGATGGAAACGGTGCTTTGTTCGCAAATGTCTTATGCGATATTCCAATTTTAAACCGCATAAGTTAAATTTGCAACTTTGGATGGAAACAGCTTGTGTCTATTTCATGCAGTCAACTTGGATAAACTACAACATGTAAACATGCCATCATATTGGTTTCCGATTTTTAATCAATCTTCATTTTGATGAACTGAGATATTTTAGTGCTTTTCTCTCTCTGTTGCATAAACAAAACTTCACTAAACATTATTTGTGGCGCGCCTGCCATCCAATGTTACTTTTGATATTATTAAACAAAGTCTGAGCTTTCAAATTCTGTCAATTTTATGATGAAATTCAAAAAAATGTGGTTTTGACGCTCTTTAAAGTGGCAGATCGCAGCAGCCACGTCACGAACCGATCATCTCATCTCTTTACTACTAGTTACAGCACAAAATAAACATGTATGAACATCAGAGTGTATGTTGAAAGATACAGTACAATTTAGTGAAATGCATTATGTCTCGTAATCATTCAAACCAGGAAAAGATGTCAGAAAAACAGCTTGTGAACAATGTCACGTTACATTTACCTCAGGAAAACCATTCAAATATCCATTAAAAGGTTGATATAAAAACTGCCTTCTGTGCAATTTAAATATTTATATAAAACGTTTTTATTTAAGTGTTGATTATATATAAAAAAAAAAACGGATTAATTAATTGATTATTAAAGTATTTTCAGCTAAAAACGTGTGTTTTGGTATAAAAAACAGATGCATCACTAGAAAAAAACAATGTGTTTTGTGAACTTGTGGTAAAATCTCTCACAGACTTTATTTGTGCTTCAAGTTAAATACTTGGGATTAAGCATTTAAAGAAACCCTGATCCTTGAGTATGAGCAATACTAATAGTAAGTGATGCTTTAGCAAATAACCACTAACAATCTCATTTCTGTCTCACATTCATGCGGCCCTTTAGAGACTGAGGCGGAACATCTGTTTAACACACACACACACACACACACACACACACACACACACACACACACACACACACACACACACACGCGCACACATCTTTGTGGGGACTCTTCATAGGCATAATGATTTTTATACTGTACAAACTGTATTCTATCCCCTTACACTAACCCTTCCCCTAAACCTATCCATCACAGAAACCTTTCTGGATTTTTACATTTGCAAAAAACATCATGATTTATACGCTGTTTTCCTCATGGGGACCAAAAAAATGTCCCCACAAGGACAAGGATTTCAGATTTTTCTATCTTTGTGGGGACATTTTGTCCCCATAATGTAGGGTTTGTCAGACCACACACACACACACACACACACACACACGCACACACACACACACACACACAGTATCATTCACCAATAATCTGGACGAGCAGATCTTTAAAAGAGCCTGAATCACACCTCTGTGCTGGGAGTGACTGCAAAACGAAAGCACATTTTAAAAATCACACACACAAGCATGCCAGTCCAAGAGAAGTCCCATAACCTCACTGCTACTTTAATGAGCATGAATCCTGCCGTTCCCACACATGCATCAAACTCCCAGGAGGAACAGAGCGAGCGAGAGCTTCGGGCTCCTACTAACACACATATGGAGCGTTTCTTCTGCTCGTGCACAAAGCCGGACTAATTAAACAGGGAAGTGTTTGCATGTGGGGTTGTTCTGTTCATATTACATAAAACATACAAGATTATAATTCCATAGCAGATTACGGTCAGCTCAACTCTGCTAAAGTTTTATTGAATTTTAATCTTAGCTTTGGTTGCCAACTCAATGCAAACACCCTGTCTGGTGTGTTCAATCTCACATGCACAGTTTCAAATGCATCCGGCATTACATAATGTGGTCAGTTCACACATTAAATCAGATGTAATATCAGATGCACACATGCTGAATTACCCATCAGTTCTGATTCAGGCGGGATGGTGTAAAACAAACAATACAAATCAGTTTGGGGAGGAAAAATCTCAAATTATCTGAAAAAATAATAAATGTAAACATTTAAACTATGAGCCAGAGCATAAAAACTGTGTGTGGAGATGCAGGATCTTGTCCCGCCTTTTCAAAAAGCATGCAAAAGCACATAAATATAACATAAAAAGGCATAAAATTGTACCTGCAAACCAGCCTGAACCGCCATCATTAGTTACAAGCAAGACTCATGTCCACATTCTGAAAGAGAGACAGACAGAGACAGACACACAAGTTATTTCCTGTAAACACACACACACATATACTTCAGTTTACTTGTCTTAAACTCTGTTGGACAATCATAAAAAGCAGCTTATTGTTAAAATATGTTTTAATACCCCCTCCCTAATAAAAAAAAATCAAATAAAGAATGAGGATAAACCTAATCACTGTGACCAAATACCAGAGAGAAAGACGGAGAGACAGGCAGAAAGATTAAGACAGTTCAGTCAACATAAGCACAGCTGAGGAAACAAAGCAAATGCCTCCTTTCACTAAAACACACACACACACACACGCTGTCAGTGACAAGCTCTTGTGAATCCTAAAACCTCCATCCTCTCCATCAGACCACAGAGACGCTCGCTCACCTGAGAAACAATCCAGTGCAGAAAGTCCACCTGACCTGACACACCTGGTCCTGATCCCAACACACACTCCTGCAACAACTCACTGACAGAGGATATGAGCGCGGGCGAGAGAGAGAGAGAGAGAGAGAGAGAGAGAGAGAGAGAGAGAGAGAGAGATTGACTAATGAAGTCGCTCAGCAAACCCCCATCCAATCCCAGCCAAGCATTTACAATGGCCCTATTGTTACAACCCCCTCGATCAAACACACACACACACACACACAGTCCAAGGTTCGATCGCTCGGGAAGTGCACAGTCCTTCACAACAAACTCCTCCATGACAGCACACAAAAGAATCTGAAAATTTTTTGAAGGGCACCAAGAGAACAAACAATCGCTTTCTCTCTTCGGCCAGACATAAAATCCCACAGAGAGCGAGAGTTAATTACCGTAGGAACAGCACGAGCGCTTGAATCGAGTCTGTCTTCTGTGCACTTCAAGCCCACAAAATGTCATGCAGCGGAGGAGAGGAGAAACAGCACACACACACACACACACAACACAGAATTGATGGCTGAGGCTTATAAAGTGGGTGGCAATGTGGCTCCGGGTCTCAAGGGCCACATTCCTCTGTCAGAGCACAACGGCCGGTGGAAAGAGTCCGTCACTAACGGTCACGCGTATGTGTGTATTTACAACAGAACGTGTTTCGAAAATCCACTGCGTCTCTTTAAAGGAAAAGGGCTGTTCAAAAAATCTGTCATCATTTACTCACTCTCATGTTGTTGTTCCAAAACATGCAATTATCTTTTTCAGACAAGCAGATATAAGCAGATTCATAAAAGTAGATGGTGACTAAAAAGCTGCCCGACTTCAAAGTCTCATAACAAATGATGAAGATTCCGAAAATGTTTAAGGCAGAACATTTAGAACACTTCAACTGAAAAGAGAGTGTGAACATTCTATTCTTTCTGTTTTATGTTCCATGGAAGATCAAAGAAACCTTTTGAAATGATGCATGATGAGAGGATTCTAATTTTTTTACTGTTTTTTTTTAAGACGACTAATTGAAGTTTCAGCCCAAATCTCAAAACAAATATAAAATTTAATAATTCTCAAAAGTAGACACTGACAAACGGATGTCAAACTTCTAACAGAACAAAAAAAAAGGTATGAATTGTGAGTAGGGGTGTAACAATATATCGTGCCACAATACTTATTGTGGAGAGTGACAATATGTATCGTGGATAAAAATTAGTGTGTGAGAAAAAATTCAAGTTTTCAGAGTTTTAGTGTCAGTACTATAAACTTCTATATGTTGATTATAATGTATAATAATGCAACGGGGGAATATTTGTGTACATCCTGATAAAGCCAAATATCTTGTTACCAATACAAAGTGTCCTACATTTATTTTAAATACATCTAGTCAGTGACAGAGGGATAGCATATTCGTCTAAAATAATTCTGTATTTTCAGCTTCAGAATCATGAATATTGTTATTCATAAGTCCAAGCATTTTATTCATTTAAACCCACAATGTAATATCAAAGTTAGCATTTTAATCAACAGTTTTTGTTAACCTTTTATTATGTCTTGGAGTATCGCAATAATATCGTATCGTGAGTTCAGTATCGTGATATGTATTGAATAGTGACATGAGGGTATCGTTACACCCCTAATTGTGAGTGTGTTAAAATTAACTTTTTTTTATGTATACATGAGTTTTTGGATTGGTTTTGAAATGCATTTTTATATAGCTTGACAGTCCCAGGACACTTTGTTGGAATTTTAAAACACTGATGAAAAGTGCATTCAAATTCTATTAATAATTTCCTTTTTTGTTCCATTTGAAACAATATTACATAAAAGATACCTAACTTCTAACTTTCTGTCCAAATCACAACCAGATAAAAACATGAGTAACCTCTCAGCAGATCTCGTATAAACGGCGACACACCCACAAAATAAAGACAGTGACTTTTCCTGCAGAAATGAGGCTGGGCGGAACACGTCGTAATCCCACTATAATGAACGTCTGTGTGAGTTTCAGTCGATTTGTCGCTTTAATTAAATGCGAAGAAGACACAAAGGGAGCGAGGGCTGGGGTGTCCACATGGTTCCTCAGGTCATCACATAATCACGTAAGAGGATCACGCTTCAGACGCCGCTCCTCCTCCCTCGACACGTGGCACATGCGTGTTTGTTTGTATACGTGCACCAGTGGCTCGCACATGGGTCCCAAAAAAAGCCGGCCATCAATCAAAGCCCCTCCCCTTCCTGCTCTTTTGTGCTTTTGGTTGTGATCTTAATTGGCCTGTCAGTTGCTTTCATTAGTAGGCAGACCTCTCAACACACACACACACACAGAATTAATGGCCCTGGAGAGGATGGGCGTCCGATAAAACATGGGTCAGAAGCCCATCCCCCGTAAACCAGATTAAAACCCCTCTTATACACCCGTCACAGGCTCCGGATCAGTCTAAAACCACACACACTTCTGCTGAATAATAAAATAAGGGTCAGGATTTGGGTAATAAAGCCCCAGTTAAACTGTGAGACACAGGTGAACAGTAAGACAAATTCAGTGTATTCGGCTGCGTCTTGAAATCTAATGCTATGGAAGCTTGTTTCCACCACAGAATAAAAAATTAAAAAGGTACTTGCGACTTTTTATCTCACAATTCTGACTTCTTTCTCACAATTGTGAGTTTACATCTCGTAACTTTTTATCTCAGAATTGCGTGATATAAAGTCAGAATCGTGAGAAATAAACTCGCAATTCTGACTTTTTTCCCTCAGAATTACGTTTAAATCTCGGAATTCGGACTTTATAACACGCAATTGCGAGTTTATATCTCACAATACTGATAAATAAAGTCAGAATTGCAAGGTGTAAACTCTTTGTGAGATAAAAAGTCGCAATTATGTTTTAAATTAAAATGCCGGAAACAAGCTTCCATTGTTCCAAGACACATGTGATGCCCAAAAAATGTTCGAACATACTTATATTACCCCAAATTCTGTCTAGTTAGGCAGGTTTTGAGATCATGCAACCATTTGGTTGCCAAGACAGGGGTCAAATACTTGACACAACAGGCTTTAGAGAATCATAAGTGTAATCCCTGTTGAAAAGAAGAGAAGAAAACTACTTTCTCATGCTTTACAATTACAAAACAAAGCAGCATTTGACCAAAACAAAGCTGACTGTCCAACCATAACAACGACCTCACTGCAATGATTCAGAAATAAAATATCCAGAATTGCACAAAGTCTAAAACATAAAACTCTTCAGGGCTGCATTTGCCCAAAGCATCGAGGAGTTCGTAGAAACCATTGAGCCAATGGTTTGTATCTAGATGCTTTTGGGAAACACAGCCCGCCCCATACTAGTATAGACTATATTTATAAATGTCTAATGCTGATGTTGTTATTTTGAGAGCAGGGTAGCTGATGACCAATATTAAAATGGCCAAATATGAGTTTATTACTAGTACAGGCTCTAAATAAGTCGATTAAAGGATTAGTTCACTTTTAAAAAAACTTTTGCTGATAATTTACTCACCCCCATGTCATCCAAGATGTCCATGTCTTTCTTTCTTCAGTCGAAAAAGAAATTAATGTTTTTGATGAAAACATTCCAGGATTTTTCTCCATATAATGGACTTCAATGGTAGCCAAACGGTTCAAGGTCTAAATGACCGTTTCAGTGCAGCTTCAAAGGGCTTTAAACGATACCAGACGATGAATAAGGGTCTTATCTAGAGAAACGATCAGTCATTTCAAAAATAAATAAAAAAGTTTTATAGGCACAAATGCTCGCCTTGCGAACTCTCCTGTTCGAACTCGTTCATCAAAATGAACGAATCTTTTTTCGAGTGACTCGAAAAAAGATTCGTTCATTTTGATGAACGAGTCAATGACTCGAAAAAAGATTCATTCATTTTGAGGAACGAGTCAATGACTCGAAAAAAGATTCGTTCATTTTGATGAACGAGTCAATGACTCGAAAAAAGATTTGTTCATTTTGATGAACGAGTCAATGACTCGAAAAAAGATTTGTTCATTTTGATGAACGAGTTCGAACAGGAGAGTTCGCAAGGCGAGCATTTGTGCCTATAAAACTTTAACTTTTTTATTTATTTTTGAAATGACAGATCGTTTCTCTAGATAAGACCCTTATTCATCGTCTGGTATCGTTTAAAGCCCTTTGAAGCTGCACTGAAACGGTCATTTAGACCTTGAACCGTTTGGCTACCATTGAAGTCCATTATATGGAGAAAAATCCTGGAATGTTTTCATCAAAAACATTAATTTCTTTTCGACTGAAGAAAGAAAGACATGGACATCTTGGATGACATGGGGGTGAGTAAATTATCAGCAAAAGTTTTTTTAAAAGTGAACTAATCCTTTAACAAGGAAACAGGCACTTGAAAACAATGGTGATGCTCTATGACACATAATGCAAACAGAAGCCGATGTCATGGTGATGCAATGACACGTTATAAGACACTAACAATTAACCAGAGGGTCTGCTGCACCCCCGTCCCACTAATCATCTGCTGCCGGGTTATTAATAAACGAGCAGTAATCCAAGATTCATAACAATGACCAGCATGTGCACCAGAGATCATGGGAAATTAATCCCAGCATTCATTTATTTCAGGATTCCCCCCCTTTCGCCCTCCTCTCAAGCTCAGGAACCCCCTGATGCCACGTATCAGGCAGATGGCTGGTAAAATAGGAAATGGGGTGTTTTTGGGCCGGCTTACATGTGCACACACACACACACACACACACACACACACACACACACACACATAACAACCAGAAATAAAGTCGGCATGAAATGAAAATTCACATTATTTTCTAAATGCATTTCTTATTGCGAACAATGCAAGGTCTACGGCCGTTACCGGAAGCCAGTGATTATGGTTTATAAAGTTTTAAATATGAATATCTTTCTTACAAAAACACATTGCTTCGATACAGACAGCCTTTATTAACCCCTGGAGCCATATGGGTTACTTTTATGATGGATGGATGCACTTTTTTGAGCTTTAAATTAAAATATCATTCTCTATCATTATAAAGCTTGGAAGAGCCAGATTTTTATACAGGTTAAACTCGAAAAATTTGAATATCGTGCAAAAGTTAATTTATTTCAGTAATTCAACTTAAAAGGTGAAACTAATATATTATAAAGACTCATTACATGCAAAGGGAGATATTTCAAGCCTTTATTTGTTATAATTTTGATGATAATGCCTTACAGCTTATGAAAACCCCAAATTCAAAATTAAAATATTGTGAAAGGTTTTCATAAGCTGTAAGCCATAATCATCAAAATTATAACAAATAAAGGCTTGAAATATCTCACTCTGCATGTAATGAGTCTATATAATATATTGGTTTCACCTTTTAAGTTGAATTACTGCAAAAATAAATGAACTTTTGCACGATATTCTAATTTTTCGAGTTTCACCTGTATATATAACTCCGATTGTGTTCGGCTAAGAGAAGAAAGTCACCTCGGATGGCTTGAGGGTGAGCAAATTGTGGGATAATTTTCATTTTTGGGTGAACTAACCCTTTAGTATTATAGTGATGTACCAACTGGGGTTATCCAGCCCTAGTATTATCCATTGATCTGGGTTTAAACGTCCAAATATCAGTTGCATAATATTGTCACTGTAAACTGCTTAAGATAAAATGTCTACTCCATAAATAATGTTATTCAGCAAAGAATAATTCAGCTTCCTGAAATGTTTTTCTGGCACATTCAATCTGTTAACAGCACTTCAGCATGGCCGAGAAAGTCTTTGGTGATAAACAGAAATCCCTGCCAGAGCTCAAGGACATGCTGAAATCTTTATGGGTGTAGTTCCCATCAGGAAACACCTGCAGTTTTCCACTCCTCTGTGTGTATCCAGCACACATCTCTAAGAGCAGAAAGTATAATACTGAGATGAGCATCATAATGAGAAATATTAATGATACTGAATATGGGGCAGTGTTTAACATGTTTGGGCAATTTCACTGTCCCTGCAGAAACATGTCTATCTGTCACTCCCCACTGACACATAGAGAGACACACAGCTCTATATTTTTAAATCATAATAAACTCAAACCATTTAAGATGTGATCTTAATCTCAAATATGCGAGTTGTATTTTTAAATGCATAGTTATTCATTACGCCCTTTCCATGGAAAAGTCATGTAACTTCCTTCAAACCTCCTCTTTTAGTATAACTGCCAAACATAAACAACAGAGACCGTCTTTTATCACTTAAGTCTGGTTTGTTGACATTTTAATTCCTTTTCTGAGGAAATTATCTTATAAAACAAGCACATAATCTTCAGGAAAAACAAAGTCCCACCTCTCACTAACTTAACTCCGGACTGGTTTCGAGGGTTTGGATTAAAAAACAACAACAACAACAACACGATTAAACTCACCAGGGTTAAATGTGTTTGTTTAGTTGTCTCAGTAACTAGTTGTTTCTCTTCAGTTGACTGAGTTTGTTTGATCCACGTTTGGCTCCGCGGATGCAGGCAGGGGGGCGCGCGTGGGTACGTGGACGCGCATCAGCTGAATCTCGGTTGCTTTTCCTCCACGCGACTTGGAATGTTCAGTTGAGAGGGATTCGCGGTTCAAAACAGCCAATCAGAGCGCACATGAAAAGACTCAATGGAAAGGGGCGGGGACATGAGAGCAGGTGGGCGGAGCTTCTTTCAACGCTGTACTAAAAGGAAAATAAGAAATTAACATAAATGTCCGCTATTTTATATATTTTTATAACTCAAAATCAAACTTTATTTGCATTTTGTTCAGTACAATAATGTATAAAAAATAACAATATATAGCTAATAGTATAGAAAATGTCAATGATTAAATACAATAATTGTATAACCCCTCAAATAACTAAAGTTATTAAATAAGTAGCTTACACTTTTGAAGAAAACGATATTAAAATGACATGTAATTCTAATATTAATGATATATTAAAATAATTTGAGATTTGCCTGTGCCTATGGTTAAATAAAATACATACTGAATTATCCATCTCACTGCTTTTGTGTTTCTGTGTGGGAAAGTGAGCCTGAACAACCTAAAAGCTTTAAATAACTTTAGGCAGCTAAAAAAAAAAAAAAAAAAAAAAGAAAAAACTTTGAAAAGATTCCTCTTAGGTTAGTAAATTGGACCTTGGATATAAAATTGAGTCATAATCACAAGGCAGGATTAGTTTGCACAGGTAAAATCTGATTACCCACTCTGGGTCACATTGGGGATTAAACTGGGCTCTCTCCACTTATAAAACCCCTCAAACTCAGTTACTAAAAGAACATTAGCAGGAGCTTTATAAGGGAATTTTGAGGCCAGAAACATTTAGAGAATAATACAGAATATAATACGTCTCACCAAAGGGATTTGCTTATTTTACAGGCAGTAATACACATTCATAATATTACTATTTGCAGTTTAAACATTCAGTAAATGTGTCCATTGCGCCCTCATGTGGACGGTGTACTCTGTAATAATGCATGAAGTCGGCGCCTACATTTCCCAGAAGTCCTTGCGCGTGACGTCACGACCGCGGCAACAGGAAGTGTTCTAACTGAGTCGTTGCTGTAGAGAAGGTAAGATAGGTTTTTACATACGTTTAACATTATTCACGGTGCTATTAGTAAATACAACAAGGCAAAAAGTCTTTCTGGCTACAGGTCAGTGTTTATTTACACGATTTAAAATTTTATTACTACAATGGTAGGTTTGTATTCGCAGATGCTAATGCTAGGCTTCTACCAAAACATTTGACACTTACCTTTCAGTGTTTCTGAAATCAAGACATATAACGACTACGTTTAAACCAATAATGGCAGTAAAAGAGTCTTTGATACGTAGAGTATCAGACTTTGTTCACTGGCTCTTTTTCTGTATTTATTAATGTAATCATGACAGCTAGTCAGTCCAAGTGTGTTTCTTGTGCTCTTCAGGAATGACCTGTACACTTGAGAAGGTGCTGGCCGATGCCAAATCACTGGTGGAGAGACTCCGAGATCATGACAATGCTGCTGAGATCCTGATTGAACAAACCACACTGCTGAATAAGAGAGTGGAGGCCATGAAGCAGGTATTATTGCTTGTTCTCAGTCTGCCCAATGAATTAAATCAAGTCTCATCCCTATAATATTGCTTGTTCTCTCAGTATCAGGATGAGATCGAGGTGTTGAACCAGGTGGCGAGACATCGGCCACGCTCTACTCTGGTCATGGGAATCCAGCAGGAAAACCGGCAAATACGGGAACTGCAGCATGAAAACAAAGGTGTGTTTGGAGGGTTTGCAACTGAAAGCTCAAGTTTTGTATCTAAATCCTCACTTGTCTCTCGGCAGAGCTGCGGACGTCGCTGGAGGAGCATCAGTCTGCGCTGGAGCTGATCATGAGCAAATACAGAGAGCAGGTGTTTCGCCTTCTGATGACCAGCAAGAAAGATGATCCTGCTATAGTCACTCAGCTCAGAGAACAGCACACTAATGTCAGTCCCGCAGATGCGTTTGCTGAGATTTACCCTAGTGCTGCTGGGGCTCAAATAGGCATTTATTACTGTGTTTATGTTGCAGGAGATGCAAGCGCACATTGAGAAAATAAATGAAATGGCCACGGTGATGAGGAAAGCCATCGAGGTGGATGAAGGGCGACTGTGTGAGGATGAGGAGAGAATCAAACGTCTGCAGGTGAAACGCACTAAATCTCACAAAATGAGAAAGAGAAAATATATTCTATTCTTTGCGATCAACAACATGAAGTGCATTAACCATTAAGTTACACAAGGAGTTCACGAAGGAACTGCGGGGGTTGCCGTTGTGTGAATATGTAATCATGTTATCAATAAAAAAAATAATAACTGTAGTCTGATTACGAGTATTTTAATTAAAAAGTATCTAATTTTTGATGATATAAATATCGTCATACCAGGCCTATACCGCAGTTAACTAAACACTTGTAGGCCTAGTTTCACAGACAGGGTTTAGATTAAGCCATAATTGGCCTTAGTATAATTAGGGCATTTAAAGTCCCCCTGTAGTAAATAATTTTATCACTTAAAACTCACTTTTGATAACCAAAATTACATATATTTAAATGTTTTTTCCTTTAAAAAATGTCTCCATGCCTTAAAATATCTTGAATGTAACTCGACACCCTTGCCTTATTTAGAAGACAGGGTTCTATGAATATACAAATGAGCCCCGCCTCCACTCACTCACTCAGCTCAGAGATCCACTGGTTGACGATCACACGTTGATCTGATTGGTTACAAGGTCGTTTGTGACGTCAGAAACACCAGCGATTTCACACCGTGTTTTTGAGACTGTCTTTGGTTCACTGCAGTTTTAAGGAGGAAATACTCAGCAATGCTGTCAACTTATGAACTTACGTATGCTTTGTCTTAAAGCATATTAAAAACACCACATAGACATATAAACAACATTAAAAGCTTGATTTTTACCACAGGGGGGTGTGCATTTTGAGACAAAAAAAAAGGCATATTTTAAGATATTCTTTCAGTTAAAACGTGCATTTTAGCCTGGGACTGTGTAAGCGGGGGACTGTGGAGTTGTGATATTATGGTTTATATGTTGCAGCTGGAGAACAGCGGTTTACGCGAGCTGTTGGGAATCAGTCGCGAGGCGTTTCTGGTGCTGAAGAGAGACGACTCGTCCGACAGCACGTCTCTGTCTCCACTGCTCACCAGCACAGATGTCAGTCTGAGGAAGAGCTAAAGGCCAACAGAGACTCCGAGTTTACAAACCATCACTCAGACAGAGCTGCCCAACAAATCCCACAATCCTCCATTACAGGGCCGTGATGACCTCACACGGCTGTCTGTCATGAGGGGTTTTGCAGGAAGAGCTTGTGAAATCTGGGATTCGATTACTTTTCCATCTCTCCATTATCATGTCTTCAGGCTGGAAAAGTGCAATGACCAAATTGACTGATTCAGCCATATGAAAACAATCATTTGTGGAATGACCTATAGGCAGATTGTGAATGATTACTTTACCTGAACACGGGACTTTGTAAAGGAAATGTCACAATGCGCTATATTATTGTTTCTTTTTGCTTGTTGTGTTTGTAACAGTGTTTTATTTGAGTATGAGTGGAAGTATCATTGAAAGTGATTAAAACCGTTGTTGAATGAACAGTGGCTGATTTCATTCAGGATTCAGAAAGTGTGTTTTAGTGTAAATTAAATTATAGTTTAAATATAGCAGTGCATGTTATTCCAAAGAAAATATAATAACTTGTTCCACCTCTGAAATGAATGTGCTTTTCAGCTGCAGTATTAATCCACTGCAAACCTGGGGTTATTATAATTGGATAAATCCTAAAAAAAATTCTGTTAATTGAAATAAAGCTGAAATAAAATATAAATATTAGTTGAAAAACAAACTAAATGATTAGAAATGTTGCCTTGATGATATGAAGTTTAATATAAGTTTAAGCGTGAGTACCAAAATTATTAACTGTAAATAAAGCATTAGAATGACAAAAGTGCATACTCAATTTTACTCAAATGAACCAAAATATAAAAATTAAAAAGCCAATTCAAAATAATAATAAAACTAAAACACTGGTAAAACTCTTCTTTTTTACAATCCTATTAATTCCAGATGGTTAAACCCAAGTCTTGCTCTCATTTACTATCTTGTTTCACTCCCAATTACGTGACATTATGCAGAAAATTATATTTTATTTAGACTTGAAAGGCGCCAAAGCAGTGAGATGATCAGTTCAGTGTTATTTAATATGCCAATAAAGCATTAATTATTAAACATTATTATTTCAGCTAGTTGCCAAGACAACACCGTACATGCGTGTTACGTGTTCAGTCTATAGGCGAGTAGTGTTTGTTTACAAAGTGACATTGCCAATTACTCACACAAAAGAAAACCTTTTCCGTTTTAAGTACATCACTGTCGTGTAAACGTGCCGTAAATATTAAATATAAAAAAATATTAATAACTATAATAGTATCTCAATATACTAATAACATAACTCTGATTCTTGGAATAGAAAACAATATTATTTAGGTATTATGGCACAAATAACAACTTTATTAAACATTTAATTATTAGACAATTTTATACAAAACAGAAATAATACACTGCTATCACTTAAAAACAGTTTCAACATGTAAAGTCTTCAATGCACGTATTAAATGCTTTAGAAAAAGTCAGTTTGCTTCTGTGAGAGACACAAAGATCACATGAAGAAACCCTGAGGATGCCAGAAATTAATGAATAGGCTCATATGCCACTGTATTGCATAATTACCCATCATACAGAGCTGGAGTCTGTTAGAGTTAGAGAGAGAACACACTGAACTTGGGTTCGTGTCTCCATAAGAGCTACATATTCAGTTATTATAAAGCACATCTGAAAGTAAATACACTTTTAAACTCCACAGATTCTCAATATTCCTCTTACACTCAAAATAAATGTGCATTTAAAATCCTAATTTTCGAGTGTAGGAGTCAAAATCCCACAGGAACTTGTTATTTCCATCATCTGCGAGAATCAGCAGGGACTTAGACACAGAAAACACACACAAACACCAGTGGTTGCTATTGAATACCTGTTCATTCCGTCGGCAGTCATACATTCATTTTAATGGTGAACATGAAAAATAAATTGCATGTCTTTTAAAAACCCTTACTCGTTCGGACAGGCACATTGTGCTGAGAGACCCTATGCTAAGTAGACACAATAAAAAATATTTTAAAAAATCTCCACCGGATAGGACTGAAGATGTGCACCGAGTTTAATGTTTCCTCTAAGCTGCTAAAATGCATCTAAAAATCAGGCTGAGGCAGCTGCTGTATATAGCAGAGGTTATTAACATGACTAAACCTGGTCAGAGAACAGCAACGGGATCAAACACAGCATTAGTGCTTCATGTGTGTGTTTCTCCACAGTCGTCAGGCTCTTAAAATCGAGCACGATCCGAGTGTAACGCTTCTCCACGAGTTTGAGCAGGAGGATCTACAGTCAAAGGTCAAGGGTTAAAGCAGGAGAGGTGTGGTTTCGCCGGCCGGTTCTGTGCGCCGCGTGAGTTGCCGGATACGTCCCAGGACTCGAGTGGACAGAGATGGCTTGTGGTGGCTGGGATCCAGAACGTTGGTTTTCCGGCGCTCTCGTTCTTGCTTCCACATTAAGTACGGGCTCGGCGGGAAAAACGCGCGCGACTTCTCCCGATAAAGCTGCACAACGATTCCCGAAACGCCCAGAACGACCCACACGGTGATCAGGATGAAATCTGGAGGAATAACAATTCAATTCACATTTATTTGCATAGCGCTCTTCACAATACACATCGAGTCCACGTTACAATTTAGAGTGATCTGTTATCAGAGGTAACGGTGTTATTTATGCATTTCAGAAATGTAGATCTACAAATCACAGGTAGCTAAAAAAATAAATATTTTTACAATGTAATAATAAGGCTGAAACAATGAGCTCACATGTTGGTTAACAAATGATTATGAAAATTGTAGCATTGGTTGCATATCAGACATGACAAACTTCTTTAGTGGTAAACGGAAACTACAACACATATATTTTTGCGTTCCCATTTGCGCCCTGTAAAATCAGTTTAATTTTTTTCCAAATTCCATTTTATTATTTTTTTCAAATTCCATGTTTGAATTTTTCTGGATTCCGTTTAGAACTATGAAATAATTTTTTTTCTCTCAAATTCCGTTTTGGAGTTTTCTGGATTCCATTTTAGTGGTTTAATTAAAATGTAATAATAAAAAAACATGCCTAATTAATTTAATTCATGAAAACAATATATATATATATATATATATGAAGAGTTTGGTTCCAAAACGCAATAAATCCATTTAGATTAATTTGAGTAAAAATGTGTTTTCTTTACCAAGAAAGTGGAAAGATGAAAACCACTAGTTTCTGTTTCAAACTTTCACATAGCATTTGTAGGTCATAATAACAAAAAAACAAAAAAAATCCAGGTTTTGATTTTCAAAGATTTATTATAAAAACGGATTATTTTCCCCCCAAAATGCAATAAATCAAAATGCGATTAATCCAATGAATCAATATAAAAGGTTTTTTTTCATATTGAAACTGTTGAAAATACACAACAACATAAGTTTATTAGTATAATATTTTTATTAAGAACTGTAAAGAAGATTGAAAACATTTTTCCTCCTCCCGAGTGCCTCGTCTTCTTATTAATCTCCTCACGTAAATGATTCGATGTCGATGCCTTACGTTTCTTACCCACCGCAGAAACAACCACAGGTTCATCAATGCCGTCAAAATTATTCATTTTTTTGTTTGTTTGTTGATCGAAAAGTACAAAATAGATAAGAAGAACTAGGAAGCCGGGTGTATTTAAGGCGCTGCCGTTACTGTTTACATTGCGTGGAATGGTGCGTTGTGATTGGTTGAGAGCGGATATATCGCATTCTGCAGAGAAGGGAGACTGGCGTTTGTCACGGTTTGGAAAGAAAGGGAGAAAACATGACGGATATCGCATTTTACTTCAAATTAAACATTGACTTTTCAATACCATGCAACCAGATACAATAATGATTTTTGCAGTAACTATTTTTTTTTTTTAATGTCGTTTATCACGTTTTGGAACCAAACTCTTCATATATATATATATATATATATTTTTTTTTTTTTTTCTCCCATAGCTGTTGTGTTACAAACACTCACACATCAGCGTTAACCAGTTAAGGTAGAAATTATAGTGTTATAAATGTACAATATATTTAAAATGACATACATCAGTTTAAGTGACCTACCGATATCCTGCAGTGGGACTGAGATAAACGCTCGGCTGAAGTTGTTGTTGAGGAAGCGTTTCAGGACGTCCAGCGTGATGTAGGACAGACTGGTGTAGGTGTAGGCATTGACGGACAGGACCACCGCATACGCACCAACCACTCCACATGTAACTATATTGCCCTAAAACACACAGATAAATGTGTGTGCATGTTGTTTAGGTGTCGGATGTGAACTCTTAAATATCATAAATATACACTAGTGGTCAAAGGTCTGGAATAATTAAGATTTTTTAAAACATTTATTTGATTAAAAAAAAAACAGTAAAAATTGTGAAATATTATTACAGTTTAAATATATGTTTTCTATGTGAATATATAGTAAAGTGTAATTTATTCCTGTGATCAAAGCTGAATTTTCAGCATCATTACTCCAGTCTTCAGTGTCACATGATCCTTCAGAAATCACTCTAATATGATGATCTGATGCTCAAGTATCATTTATTATTCGAATTGAAAACAGTTACTTTAAATTGTAATAATATTTCACAATTTTTTACTGTATTTTTTATCAAATAAATGCAGGGTGAGTACAAGAAACTTCTTTTAAAAACAGAAACCTCACCTCTCTGGGCCACCTGATGAAGAACAGAGGAACAACTACCATTATGCAAGCAAACACCACCCAGAACACAGCATCGTTATGGAATATAGGAAGATCACCTGGAAAATAAATAAATAAATGAGATAAAAATTAACAAACAACTAATAATGAACATTATTGGCAACACATTTGAATTGACGCTGCTGCAGGAGAAGCCCACGACTTAAAAAGAGCATATTGCAGGTTAAAAAAAAAATCTAAATTAATATATAACCTTGTATGAAAATACCATATGAAAAGTTAATGCAGGATTTAAAATGTTTTAAAACGACATAAGGGCACTAATTTAGTAGATAAAGTGAGCGTTTCTTGGACTGCTCGTAAAAACGGCTTTTTTTTCAAACTCGCGTCATTTTACGTCACGCTAGGGAGCCTCAGCCTCGCCTCAGTGCAGAGTAGGCTGGTATTCAGTGAGAGCGGCCGTGAGTCAGTGTGTTTTCGGTAGTTTTTGTATTTTAATTAATCATCGTCATGGTAAATTATTGTTTGTGGAGGTTGCAAAAACTCCGGCCTGTCAGGACATCGAGTCCACAGGTTTCCATAACAAGAAAAGGGACGGTGTTGTTGTATATCTTTCGTGCCTGGTGCGGTTTGTGCAGGTGAAGAGACGGGATTTCTCTTCCACATCGGCTTCGAGAAACGCGGTCGTGTGTAGCGTTCACTTCAGATCGGAGGATTATCATCCCGGCGATATGATGGAGTTCAAAATGGGATGCCGAAGCAAAAATATTGATCGTCTAATACTGTACCAATGGCATGAAATAGTGTGATATAGGTAGTAATGCCCTAAATAGAGGCAACTTGTAATTGAAAAACAAAATTACTCAGGTTGTTTAAATATTCAAATCTTAAATTTTCTATTTATGTTATAACCCAGATGAAAAATATGTATTAAAAATGTACTTGAGGATGTTTTTAGTACAACAGAAATATACTCAAGTATAGTTTTTATACATTTAATAGTATAAATCTACCCTAAAAATACGAATGTCTGCTGGCCTGATATACGATGGTAATAATCTGTACAATATTGTGAGCACAGTGTATATCGTTAGCGAACGTGTATCTATAAGCACGTCTCTCACCAAGACACCTGTCCTGTTCTCCACTGGTTCTCCTCACACCACAACTCAATGTGTCTCTGACCGTTCTGTCTAACATTAATCCTGGTCTGTCCCTACTCTCTTGGCAGCATAGCAGGTTCATAATTGTATGGCTGTAGTCCGTCATACGAGTAAGTATTTCCTCAGCGTCCGAAATGTCATTGCGATCCATTGTTTTCCTGTTGTTTGAATCGACCGCTCTCCCGCCCGTTATGTCACGCCCGCCACGCCCATTTTCAGACGCGGAAGTAAAATTCTGTAGCGTATTTATAAGTATATTTTAAAGAAAATCTAGTTCCTACATTATTTTTCTATACATTGACTCGTTGGGTCCTCTAGCCTGCAATATGCCCTTTAAGTTATCATAAACATGAGACATGCTTTCATTTTTTAGTCGGCATGGAATTTAATCACCCCATCTTTTTATCTAAATGCATGTTATAGATCATACTGCAAACAACTCCTTCAAGCTAAAGAAGAAAATATCAGTCGCTACTTGCGTTTCATTGCTTGTGTTTCCATTTCAATGCATTAAGCGTGGCTTGCCCTGACAGATCTACGAGCCGTTTAAACGTATTTAATACATGTTTTAATACATTTTTCTGTTTTATAATACTTTTCTTTGAAACTCACATGAGTATTTGCATTTTGTTGTTTTGTTGTGCTATCATAAATATGCTTTTTTTGGACATTAAATGTATTAAATGGCAGCAGGTTTATTACCAATAACATTTCTGTTAAATGAAATAAAGCTTAAATATAATAAAAGTATAAATATAAGTTGAAAAACTTAAACTAAATGAAAATTAGATGTGTTGCCTGAGCAATAAACTGAAAAAAAAATGGAAATAAATAAAAACTAAAACTGAAATAAACATTAATCCTAAATAGAAATATATATATATATATATATATATATATATATATAAATAATAATAAAATGACAAAAGCACATAAAAATGTAACTAAAATTAACATGAAAGCAAAAATATTAATAAAACTAAACTAAAAGAACTGAATAACTGGGACTGTTTTAAAGGTGCAGTGTGGGATTTTTAGCGGCATCTAGTGGTGAATCCTGCAAATTGCAAACAGCAAGTCACTCGCGGCCTATCCCTCGGTTTTCAAACTCGAATGAGAAGCTACGGTGGCCGACGTAAGACAAAATATGTCGTCGTCTGAGTCTGAGTCAGCAGCAGAAAGTAGTGAGTCAAGCAATGAGGTTTCTTTAGCGCTGTTTGTTCGCTTTCAGCTACGGTAGAAACATACCTTCAGACCTTCATAGAAGGGGATTCCCGCGCCTATGTAGATATAAATGTCTCATTCTAAGGTAATAAAAACATAACGGTTCATTAAGTAAGGTCTTTATACACCACTGAAAACATAGTTATGGATTTTATATTGCATCTCTGTCAATAGATCCTCAGAAATATTACACAATGTACCTTACATAATATAATAATAGTAATCAGCTGATTGTCTCACGAACGTAACCAGCAGATTCTCCCCACAAAGCAAACCCATAATACAGCGAGGGAGAAGACCCACATGAAACTATGCAACTATATATTTTTTCTAACAGGGTAGTAAAAGTTTAGCTGGCTAATATGAGCTGTTACTGTGGCTGAGCTGGTTAAAGCGTAAAGCCTTGTTTAAACTCGACGCGTCCGCATGAGCCCAAAGGTGCAAAAATGACGTGATTGTGACATCGCGCGCGCCTCCGCATCCCCTAGACACACTTACTACACACAATAGGCGTTTTTTCTCTGATTTTGGAAACTCTAAGCGATCGACTTAAAATGCTTCCAAGATCGACGGGTTGGTGATTCCTGTAACTGTTTTACGGTCAATGACAAGAGTAGCCTACTAATCAGCTGTCTCACGAACTTAACCAGCACATTTATCCCCACATAGCAAAGCCATAACACAGCGAGGGAGAAGAATTAAGTTACATGAAACAATCCAACTACATATTTACACCACTGACAAGGGAAAAGTCACTACTCACGGTGTTTATGACTAGCTTCTTCTAGCTTCCTGCGGCTTCTTTTTCAATGTAGTGACGAAACGCGCTCTGTAGCACTGTTTGTTCGCGTTCGGCTACTGTAGAAATATGACGTCACAATATGGCGACCTTCATAGAAGGGGATTCCCGCGCCTATGTAGATATAAATGCCTCATTCTAAGGTAATAAAAACATTACGGTTTATTAAGTAAGTTCTTTATACACCACTGAACACATAGTTATGGATGTCATATTGCATTTCTGTTAATAAATACTCAAAATTTTTACACACTGCACCTTTAATGAGGTATAAATATAATGTATTTACTATTACTATTGCACATGTTTAGTTTAGTCTGTGATTTTGTTTTACTTTATTATGACGGGAAAGTTTTAAAATCTAATGTTTATATTTTTATATTAACCTTTTTGGCACATAATGTATAACATATAGCCTAAATAGATATATTCCTCAGTTTGCAGACTGTTTGGAGGATGTAATAACTTACTTAAAAAAAATATATGCTAATTTTTTTTTATATTTTTCGATTATTAATCGATTTTCAAAATAATTGTTTGTTTGCATCCCCGCATTTTACCAGTAGGACTATAAAGAGATGATTCTGAATAAAAGATGAAGGTTTTGAACATGATTTCTTACCAAGTGGAGTGAAAAAGGCAATAGAGGAGATGAGAAAGCCAAGTATGAGTCCGACCACCAACACGCAGGCCATGACCGAACCGAACCGCCACCAGCTCATCACCAGGGCCACGCCCCCGACCACGCCCATCAGCGCTGTCAGAGCCAATCGGACTGGGGAGAGACGATCAGGGTCAAACAAGCCGTTTAAAGGGCTAGTTCACCCAAAAATGAGAATTACCCCATGATTTACTCACCCTGAAGCCATCCTAGGTGTAACTGACATTACGAATACAATCGGAGTTATATTAAAAATATAAAAGCTTATTAATGGGAGTGAATGGGTATATTTTTTGAAGAGCCAGGACATTTTTTTATATAACTCAGATTGTATTCATCTGAAAGAAGAAAGTCATATACACCTATGATGGCTTCAGGGTGAGTAAATCATGAGGTCATTTTCATTTTTGGGTGAACTATCCCTTTAAGCCAAGACGTTAAAGGTGAATTTTAGTGAATTTTAACTAATAGATATAACCAGAGTACATTGAGATGATACTTTTGTATATTTAAATATGCTAATTTGCATACATTTCCATAATAAAAATTTTAACATTGGATAAAGCCTGGTGCAGAATTATTGTATCATTTTACTGACATATTAAGAGTGATTATGGATCTCTTTTTACCCATCCATGGATCAGAAAATACCGTCAACAGTCAGAAAAAAAACAATTTATTAAGAATAAAATCAGGTGAATGTCTTATGAACAAAACCCTAAAAAACCTTCAGATATAGATCAAGTTTGGTGTGTGTGTGTGTAATAAAGCTGCTGAAGTGGAGCGTTCTGACTCATAACTTGTGGCCTTTAAAGAGATGTATTGATAATAAAATTAATCTACAGACCCAAATAGATAACACTTAAATGTTTTCCTTTCACTAGTCTGAAAGAAGACATGCTATGGTAGAAAACTTTACCAAAATTGATCAGTGCACGAAATAAATCATGCTTTTGCCTATAGTGTCTCAACTTAAAATGATATGATTACTCAGAAAGCAACTAAGGAGTCAACTTACAAATATCTTAAAAAAAAATGTTCTTCCTCGTTCCAGCAACGCCTGTCCTGCAAACACACAAACATCTCTACAAAAAATGCTTTCTTACTTAGTATTTTTGTCTTGTTTCCAGTCCAAATATCAAACATTTCTTAAAACAAGATGCATTTACTAAAGTAGTAAAATGATATAAGATATTAAGTCTTGTTTTCCGGGAGAATTAATCAAAATTAAGCGAGTTGATGCTTAAAACTAGCAAAATTATCTGCCAATGGGGTGAGAAAAATTAGTAACGCTTCCTTTTACAATACAGTACTTACGTGTACTTACAGTGTATTTACCTAGAAAGTACTGGCTCATATAAGGTAAGTACATGGGTTAGGGGTAGGTTCAGGGTTAGTACCTAGTTATTACCCAGTAATTATAATTAGTATAATAAGTACATAGTAAGTACATGGGTAACAGGACTGTAAAAGGAAGCGTTACCGAAAAATTATCTTAATTTAAACAGAAACAACATTATTTTTCTCACCCCATTGGCAGATAATTTTTGTTGTTTTAAGCAAAAACTCACTTGATTTTGATTTATTTCCCCCAGAAAACAAGACTTAATATCTTATATCATTTTACTACTTTAGTAAATGCATCTTGTTTTAAGAAATGTTTGATATTTGGACTGGAAACAAGACAAAAATACTAAGTAAGAAAAGCATTTTTTGCAGAGATGTTTGTGTGTTTGCAGGACAGGCGTTGCTGAAACGAGGAAGAACATTTTTTTAAATGATTTTTAATTCTCTGAGATAGTTGTAAGTTGACTCCTTAGTTGCTTTCATTTTAATTAGCTCAAGTTTGTTCTTAAAACACTTTTTAAAGTTAAGACACTACAGGCAAAAGCATAATTTTTTAAGAAAAAAAAGCATTAACTAAGTAAAAAAAGCATTTTTTGCATTGCATTTGATAGAGACGGACTGGTTTTACAGCTCCAGCTGAAATCCACGGCACATGACTGATCTTCAGAGAGTTACGACAGAACAATAACCTCAATCCTCTGCGACGCGAGCTCGTGACGCATAATGACACTCACTGCCGGCTAAACCAGTTTGTGTAGCCAGTTTCAGTTATATTACACGCAAAAAACAACTTCTGTGTCATATTTAGACATCAGTTCACCACAAATCAACCAGAATGCAATGAAACTCTGAATATGAGCTAAAATACATACAGATCAAAGAGATGATCAGAAAGCTAATGCTAAATGTTCAGGCAGACACTAGCAGTTTTGATCTAATTCTACAGTGACTCGGTACGTCGTGTGTAACGACTCACTGTCGTATTCCAGCGTTGTGGTTCTGGTGATCAGGATGAAGAAGAGAAACGCCATAAACCCGAAGCCCATGCAGAACAGCTCTGAAAAACACAGAAATGAACATCTTACTGGTAACATCCGGTGTGTTTACTTTATATGCATTCATTTTCATCAATCTCAATCAGTTTTATTTTAGTATCATTGAGATATTGTTACAATTTTTATTCATATTTTGACTTTTCAACTTTTTTTTTCTATACATTTTAAATATATGTGTTTTATGAGAAGCTACTCTGGTATATCCTATTGGTATAAGAGTCATGTTAACAGATTAAAAACCTTATCGTATTATTTAGCTTGACCTAATACATTAACCCGTAACAAAGCACTAAAAGTTACAGAAAAGTCTTAAAAACCAGCCATTTATTTCTAATGGAGAGAGTGTTGAAATGCTAATAAAACACTGAATGGACTGTTTGTTGTGCAAGAAGCCTTGACTAACATTTCAAGTGGAGAAATTATGCATCTTATGACCTCTTTGAAAACATGCTATCCATTTCAGTGTTCAGTAACTATACTATATATATCAGTAAGTATAATATCTGTCAAACTTTGACTCTTCAAAACTGTGGCAAAGACTTTCCCAGACCTAAAATACTTGGGGTCTCTGTAGTAGATCCACAGATATGAATAGCAGTAACGTGGTGTGTTTCTAAATAAAGAAAGAAAAACATCACTTACCACATTTGAAGAAGCGATGGCCCACAAAACACACAAACAGCCCAGCCAAACCGATCAAAGTGAAAAACACTTTAGTGGAAACTCTCCCTGCCAAAAGGAAAGAGAAAACAGATTTCAGCTCTTCTCACTTTCGATATAATGCCATATAATTATATCACAAAAATATGAAATCGTCACTCAACGCCCTTTTAGAAGCACATTTAAAAACAACTCAAAGTCAAAGAGCTTCACAATAAAAGCAATATTCAATAACTTTCTAAACATGAATTCTCAAACATTCAATAGGCCTATAGATATAAAAAACAATAAATGAATAAAAACACATTTAAATACCCAGTCAAACCATAAACCTGTCACAGAAACTATTAAAGGACAATGTTTTCACGTATGATGTAGCTGAAGGAGCTGACCTCACATATTAAAGTCCCCCTGTGGTGAAAATCAAGTTTTTAGTGTTGTTTATATGTCTATGTGGTGTTTTTAATATGCTTTGTGTGCACCATGTGCAAATTCATAAGTCGACAGCATTGCTGAGTATTTTCCCTTTAAAACTGCAGTGAACCAAAGACAGTCTCAAAAACACGGTTTGAAATCGCTGGTGTTTCTGATGTCACAAATGAGCTTGTAACCAATCAGATCAACGTGTGATCGCCAACCAGTGGATCTCTGAGCTGAGTGAGTGAGTGGAGGCGGGGCTCATTTGCATATTCATAGAACCGCATATACTAAATGGCAAGGGTGTCGAGTTACATTCAAGATATTTTAAGGCATGAAGACATTTTTTTCCAACATTTAAATATGTAATTTGGGGGATCAAAAATGAGTTTTAAGGGGACTTCATTCTTAATTTGTGAATAAAATCCCGCAGCACAAATCTACAGCGAATCTCTGCAGGGATTTGTCGGTCTTCTAACCTAAATCGCTGCATCCGTCCAGCGAGGAGTTGAAGCTGCAGGCGTAGGTGTGAACGGGGATGTAGGACGCCGAAGAGTTGAGCACTGGATCTCTCACAACAACAGAGAAAATCACACCCTGACCCGGCAAAGAGTTGAAGGAGAACTGCGTCCGGTCGTGAGAGGATAAAGTCACCACCTGAAAGAGTAGAATAAACTAATCAGTAACACTTCTCATTTGTTAACATTAGTTAATGCATTACCTAACATGAACTAACAATGAGTGAACACATTTTACAGCCGTTATGAAACTTTACTTAATAAAAATATTCATATTCATGTGAGTTCACAGTGCATTAACTAATGCTAATCTTTGATCTTTAAAATGTATTAGTAAATGTTGAGATAAACATTGTTGTTTGTTAGTTCATGTTAACAAATGAAACCTTAATGTAAATTTACAACTAAATAAATTAAATAAATGATAAACTAAGGGTGTTTTCAGACCTGTAGATCATTAGCTTTGCTCCAAAAAAAATGGACTTAAATTGTTACAATGTTGCATTTTGAAAGAAGTCTCTTCGGTTCACCTATCCTGCATTTATTTGATCAAAAAATACAGTAAAAACAGTGAAATATAGCAGTTTTCTATGTGAATATATTGTAAAATGTAATTTATTCATGTGATCAAAGCTGAATTTCCAGCATCATTACTCCAGTCTTCAGTGTCACATGATCCTTCAGAAATCAGTCTAATATGATGATTTGATGCTCAAGAAGCATTTATGATTATCATAAATGTTGAAACAGTGTGACTGGCATGTTCATATTTGAATAAACAAACAAAACTAAGGGAAAAAACGCACTAAAACAACAGAGATTTCACACACTTTTCTGCTGTTGTCCTGCAGGTTCTGCACATTGGCCACTCTCTCCATAGCGCTGATCAGACTCCGCTCCGATAGGTCGCCTTCCGGGAGAAAATACTGATACACCTCATAAACCAGACGCCAACGAGTACTCAACCCCGTGTCCACATCACACGCTGGAGGACTTTCCCCTCTGAAAAAAACAAACAAACATGATTTAGATTTTTTTTAAATGGAATATTGTAGCATTTATTATAAATGATTGATCTGTGCACTTTTTGCCTCGTAATCTTGAATCAGAATAACTTCCCCTCCCTCTTGCAGCGAGGGCATGATGAGGGCGGAGCTTAACCTGTCACTCACATGAGATCAGCCAATAGCAAACCACAACCATCCAATCAATTCCCCACAGACAAAATCAAGCCCCGCCCACATTCGTTCTTCTTCCAGAGGCCGTTTAACTCGGATATACGGCACAATAGGCTAGCGCAACTTCAGTTTCATGCCGACTTTAACAGAGGTGTTTGTGTTGCACATCACAGAAGACGATGATTTTATCATCCATTGATTTTATCATCCATTGATTTTAATTATAGGAGAAAGCTGGTTAGGGCTCCGTTTATTAATTTTTAGCTTTTTCAGCGCTATTTTTGTCTTCTGGCTTTAAAATCACCAGGATGTGAAGTTCTCTCACATTATAGTACATCAATGACTCATTGGCCTCTAATTATTAATGAGACTTTCTCATCCTTATCCTATGAGAAGAGACGCTTCTCTTAATTATTTACGGGCAAAATGTGTTGCTTTTCATGTGATAGAGGCTTAAAACTGTGACATTAAGTACAGTAGAGGCATTCATGATCGCAAGTTGTACGTTCCTGTGTGGCCTATACTGTCTCCCTTTTCTTTTTTCAGCATTTTTCAACTAACTGGTACTGAAACAGAGGGTTTCATGACCCTTTATAATGCCCTGATAAGTTCATGACTTTATTCAATTTCTCTCACCTTTGATATCCGATGTTAGCAGGTGCAAAGGTAATCGTGGTCTCAAACAAGTTGTATAGCAGGTAGATGTTTGGATCAATATCCAGTGCAAATTCCAGATTACACGCTCCTGGAACGGGATCTGCACACAACAAGACATTGCACACACACACTGAATATTCTCTGTTCCAGTCATTAGTCTGTTAATGAGAGTGTTTGTGTTGTGGCACGCAGGTAAAGTGTTAGTTCTCTAACCAGTGCTGGTGTATGGCAGAATCACACCAACTCCTGCTGCGCTGCTCCCGTCGGGTGTCTTCAGGAACCAGGAGAGAGTGGTCTGGCTCGGTATCAGGCTGGACAACAGTCCAGCATCCACTGCTGTGACCGAAAAACCGTAAAGAGGGACCTGACCAATACACACATACACAAACACACACACACACATATATAATATATATAAATATGCACTCTATATATGAAAGTAACATCGGTTCTGAACAGCGTTTCATGTTGACTTTAACTACGTGTCTGATCTTGTGTTCAGTGTACTACAGCTGCGTGACTGCTGACATTATGAATAGAATGCATGGAGGGGTGTGTGTGTGTGTGTGTGTGTGTGTGTGTGTGTGTGTGTGTGTGTGTGTGTGTTGAGATCAGAGCTTGTGATTAAACTCTCACATGATGTCTTGCTCGCTCAACCCCCATGCAACTGGGTCAGCAGTGTGTGTGTGTGTGTGTGTGATAACTTACCTGTGTGTATGAGAGTGTAACATTGCTGTGTTGTGTGTGAAACTGCAGTGTTATGAAGGAAACGTCAGCAGGAATCCGGGAAACAACAGCTTGAACCGTCCCGTTCACTGGGACACTCACATTCTGGAAGGTTCCCAAAGAAAACACCACGCGGTCTGCAAAACATGATTGTATCTGTATCTGATTTTGCCAATATTATAATAAAGGTGCAATATTTGACCCCTGTAGCTGTTTTACCCATTTTTCAAACATTTTTCTAACCATAAAAAACCCTGTGTGATTTTTTATCTTAAAATCCTTTTACATATTATATGTTTAAATATTTAAGAAATAATTATTTATTCATATATATATATATATATAAAAAAAATTTTATATCATATCATATATACACAGTTACTTAATTATAATTTAAAAAAAAATCTAAATTAATTTCACCTCTATTAATTTCTCGGTGCAAGAAGTCTTAAACGAAATTTTTCCACAGTTCAAGTATTAGAATTGTATACACTAATATAGCTTAGGTTTATAACATTATATCTAAATAAAAAAGGGATGTTTTTGCCCTCGATATAAAGAGTTCTTGCACAGAGCTTCAACTCATTAGACAGAGGAGAGATGCCACTGAACACTTCAAAAGAGGAAGTGGCTTTTGACAGTTTATGTGATTTGGTGTAGAAAGAAGGGTCACGGTTTGCTCTGACTTCCTGTGAAATCTTTTTCACAATGACTCATACCTGCGGTACGTCAAAACACAGAAAACCTGAAAGCAAATTAGAAATATGCTACCTTTACATGAGGTCGGAAGCCGCTAAACATGTTTGTTTTTCTCAAAAATTTGCTAAATTGGTTCTTCTACATCATTTAAAAATGTTTAACAAACAGTTTTAATGTCCGCAAAGTCTTTGTTTTGAGGTCTGTAGAGATCTTGAAGACGGAAATCACTTCACTGCTCTGGAAGAATCTCTCTCTTTCTCTTTTAGGAATGTGGAAATAGTTTCTAAATTGCATCTCATAGATTGTTGCTCTGTTTCATTGTTGTCGGTGCTTCGTACGCAGGAATGAAGTTTATTAAAAGAAAAAAAAAATGGAGAAAAGAAAATGCAACACTGCTACAGTCTTTCAGTATAACTCTACAAATGTCTTTTTGCTGTGAAATCTTAAATGATAAACGTAATATTTCAACTGGACTGAAGCAACTTAGCTTTACTTCATTATCCATGCATCAATTATTAGAAAAATGTGTGAGTCTCAAATATGATCATCAGGATTTTGAGGAAGGTTTGTTTGTTCATCTCTCAATCATCATTGTATTTCATTGCATTATATGTTTATAATAAGACATATTATTGGCAGATATTTGACGACTGATATTTATATGCATTTTATGGAAGAAGTCTGCTATCTTACTGTTATGAAGATCTCAAGATTAAGATTTGGGGCTCTGAATAAAATGTTTTTACCTCCTCCATGTTTTCACTATTTCATACTATGAGATATAAAAGCCTGATGCATGTAACAGAAACATAAAACACATATGCAAACTTTTTTATATATATATTCTGCTAACATTTTCTATAAATGTTACAGATTTTTCTGCCTATTATTGCATAGGTCATACTGCATGCACCACTTGCCAAATTTTCTGTATATTGTAATCATTATGTTCACAATTATGTAAAAATTACTTCAATTAGCTCATAGTTTCTGCCTACAATTAATACATTGCGTGATTTGTATTATCTTAAACCTGTACATGACTGAAATATGGACATTACAGATTAGAAATGCAAACGATATACACACAAATGTGAATTAAATTGAACATAATATACACTTGGTCTTACTGTGGGGACTTACTGGGGTTTAGTGAGCTCTCAAAACCTCCCGTACATTAGTTTAGTCCAGTTCATAAAGAATACAGGTGTGAGACACCTCAGAAAACATAAAACAGCCTAGAAAAACAAGCTTTTGTAGCATTATGTAGTACTAATAACGAGGTTAATTCACGGGGAATTATTTAAGTTGGTAAATAATGTCTCTGCTGTCTCATACTCCAACCAAATGTCATTTGTTAAATGTACGCGTTTGTATCAGTGATTATGATAAAGATGTTTAATGTTTGTTTACTCACTCTCATCCTGCGCGCGCACAGAACTGACCCACGACAAGACGAGCAAAACCAAACATTCTCTCTTTAGTGGCATTTTCACGGATCAGTCCAGTCCATAAACACGCTTTAGCAGCGATCAGATGCTCGACTCATGTTGAAGCTTCACATTTATCCTCCGGAAGTGTCACTCACTCCTGTACTGCGGTACAGTGCAACAACTTTGGAGAGAAACGAGCGTTTCGCCTGCAGTAGTCTGGCTGTAGTGCGCACTGCGCAGGCGCGACTAAATGGCATCACGTGATCTCCCTTTGAACTCTGCGTCGGCGGAAACGGGAAAGTAACGAGAACGCGCCAACATGGCGGACAGGCTAACGCAGCTTCAGGATGCTGTTAACTCCGTAAGACTAATTTAAACGTTTTTTTCATGAATTATAAGTTGCAGAAGACGGCAAATATCGTCAAATCATATTTATTCAGTAGTCTAGTTCATGAAGTCATATTATGTGGAAGAAGTCATATTAATATACTGCAGCGCATGAAGGTTTTAGCATAGCATTCAGTTGAGAATGAATAAACAATTAAAGTTTGCACATTAATTTGTACAGAAAGAAGACAATACTTTAATTAAATTAATAGGTGTTATTTTAAAGTATGTTTTAATGGGACATTTAAATGTAATAGTAGCTCAAGTGCCATTCTTACATTTACATAGAGTTAAATAAATGCATACCGGCATATATAAAATGTATGAAAGTAATTCATACATTTTCCTGGTATACAGTCTGTTTTGAATATACAATTATTTCGTTATTTATTATTATTATTCGTTTGTGACATGCCAAAACGTTGTTTCTTTTCTCAGAGTGTTCTTTAAAGTCTTTTGTCATGTAACGTTACTCTTGTTTTTACATATCTAAAAAAAAAATATTATTTTTTAAAACTCGGTAACACCTTACAATAAGGTTCCATTTGTTAACTTTATTTAACATTAACTAACAATGACAAATATTTCTAAAGTGTTTACTAATTTTGCTTCGGGTTATTCAATTGTAATTCCAACATTTACCAATACACATTAATAAAATCAAAAGTTGTGTCTGTACTGTAAAAATGTATTGTTGATGTTAGTTTAGTTAATGCATTAACTAATGCGGCATTATTTTAAAGTGTTATCAAAAACATTCACAATATTAGCAGTAAGCAATGAAGTTTTACAACTTTTCACCCTGTTTATTGAGCAAAGACAAATACCCACCACATGTGTGTTGTTTGCTTGCGCTGTGTGTTTGATTTATGGCTGTGATGTGTGTGTTTCAGCTGGCTGATCAGTTCTGTAATGCGATTGGAGTCCTGCAGCAGTGCGCACCCCCGGCCTCGTTCAGCAACATACAGACCGCCATCAACAAAGACCAGCCCTCCAACCCCACAGAAGGTGCACACATCGAGTAACCCCAGAGTGCAGTCTGGACGATGGGGCGGGGCGACACATTTAGTCTATTGGTTTATAATACAGCAATATTATTGGCGTAGACGCTTGAGGCATGAGCAAGCGCATTCCTTTATGTACAAACGAGTTTATGAATGATCTACAACGCTGTTTGGCCGTACTATAGAAATATTAAGTGTAGGGGTGTAACAATATATCGTGTCACAATATATCGCAATACAAAAATGCAACAATATGTATCGTGGATAGTGTCAATATGTATTGCGTTTAGTTAACCAAAAATAAAAATTATTATGCGAGAAAAAAATTCACGTTTACAGAGTTAGTGTTAGTACTACATTAAACTATTATATATAATGTTGAATATAATGCACTGAGAGAATATTTGTGGGTCCTGATAATGCCAAATGTCTGATGTTGCCAGTAAAACGTGGCCTACAATATTTTAAATACAACTAGTCAGAGTGAAAGCATATTCGTCTAAAATAATTCTGTGTTTTAAGCTTCAGAATCATCAATATTTTGTATTCTGGTGTCTCTAATGTCCTGTGCTTTGGGTTTCCGGCACCAAGTCCAAGATGTAATATCAAATTTAGCATTTTAATCTCTAACCTTTTATCATATGTCTTGGAGTATCGCAATAATATCGTATTGTGAGTTCAGGATCAGGTGATATGTATCGAATCGTGACATGAGGGTATCGTTACACCCCTAATTAAGTGGCAATTTCAGTAACGATCAATTGGATAATGTTTTGATGAACGTACGCATCAAGTTAGATGAAGTTACTGGGAAAATGTATTCGTATAGCGCTCAATTCACATCGTTTCGAAGCAGCTTTACAAAAAGTCATAGTATTATAAGCTTTAATATTGAGCAGTTTTATGGCTAGGCAATATCACGAAATATGTTGCTGATTAATGATACACTGTTTGAGATTTAGCCTAGCTATACTATTATATTAATTTACTCAGCAGATAAGTCAGTGCTTTTAGTGGGCGATGAGCATGACTGCATGAAATTACTGGCATATCAAAGGACAGATTATTTCTAAATATGCTGATATAGACAATATTTTAAGGGCTCCGTAATTTTACATCATTTGTTTATGCTTCTTTGTTTTTCCATTAGGATCAGTGAATAAACACAAACTCGGGATTTTACACAAATGATGATAATTCACTGTATTTCAGTAAAACATCGGATAAATCCGAAAGTGCGTTTTATTTTATTTTAAAGCAAAACCACGGTGATAAATAAGACAATAATAGGCTACCAAATAGCATACAAGCCCTGGCCATTGGTTTTTTGAAAATTTGGGAATAAAAACCGTGCAGTGCTGAAATGTGAAAATAAAGAAAAAATATTTTTTTACTAAAACATGTTATTATGTCGATCTATAGAAAATATAATTATTTATTTATGATTTTTTTTTAATATATATGTTCATATCACTTCTCTGCTGGACATTTTATTTTTTTTATTATATTATAATTGCACAGATTTACAGCAGTGTTTTTTTTTATGGTTATGCAGCTAGCCTATTATGTGAGTGTTAATATTTAAAAATATATATTTTTTAAATTCTTTACAGAACCAATATATAGCTCCTCATATTTTATTAACAGGTAAACAATGACATGAGCCATGATTAAACATTGTATTGCACTTTGTACCAAATAATGCAAGCATTGGACAACAAATCTCGTTAAAAATGACAACAAAAAAGGGTTGTGCTTTAGAATTTAAAATCAGCTGTTTACGTTCTTACAGTGAATTATCATAATTTGCGTAAAATCCCGAGTTTGTGCTGATCCACCGATCCTGATAGAAATATGAAGAAACGCTAATGCAAAACATCTCCCTAAAGTACAGGTGCCGTCACCAAGTATTCGTTTTTAAACAATAACTTAATCTAATAAAACATTAGCCAATAGATCTTAACTAAAATTACCATGGTAAACCGATAATAAGATACGATTAAAGTTAGCATTTAATATTTCTTTAAAGGATTAGTTCACTTTAAAAAAAACTTTTGCTGATAATTTACTCACCCCCACGTCATCCAAGATGTCCATGTCTTTCTTTCTTCAGTCGAAAAGAAATGAAGGTTTTTGATGAAAACATTCCAGGATTTTTCTCCATATAATGGACTTCAATGGGGTCCAAACGGTTCAAGGTCCAAAAGACAGTTTCAGTGCCGCTTCAAAGGGCTTTAAACGATACCAGACGATGAATAAGGGTCTTATCAAGCGAAACGATCGGTCATTAAAAAAAAAAAAAAAAAAGTTAAAGTTTTATATTAAGCACAAATGCTCGCCTTGCTCTGTTCTGTGATGCGCGTTCGTGACGTCACATAATACGCAATTACGTTGAAAAGGTCTCACAGAACAGAGCAAGTTTTTTTTAAAGTGAACTAATCATCACAAAATCAAATCGTACATAAAGGAATGCGCATGCTCAGACCTAAATCGTCTACACCAATAAGATTGCGGTATAATAAACCAATTAAATTGTGGGTGGGCGGAGCGACACGTGTTGGCTGAGGAGCCACTGGTGCGAAGCTACCATCTGCGGGATTATTGCTTATCGCCCAGACTGCACTGGGGTACTTGCACACATCTGCACCAAACATCAGGGCTGAAGGGGGTGTGAGGAGATACTGTGTTGTTGTTTAACCTACATGTCTGTCGTGTGTTGTTCTAGAATATGCTCAGCTGTTCGCCGCACTGATAGCAAGAACAGCAAAAGATGTTGACGTGCTGATCGACTCTCTGCCTAGTGAAGAATCGACTGCTGCACTGCAGGTACATTTGTGTTTCAAAACGAGCCTGCTGCATTTTAAAGGTGTCTATTCTGCTGCATATTCATTTTTGTTTAGTGTGTAATGTTGCGGTTTGAGCATGAAAAAGCTCTGCAAAGTTACTAATATTCTCTATATCGGTGTCAGTGTTTCTGAACTCCATTGTAGTCTTGAGTTTCGTCCGGGAACGAACACGTCACAATATTCCTCAGTTAAATAATTAATATGCAGAATAAAGGGGCGGGGCCTGGTTGAGTTATTTAGTAGTGTGTTAAACTGGTGGTTATGGTAAGGGGCGGGGCATTTCCCAAACACACTCGAAGCGCTCGACCAATCACAACACACTGATCCAGCCGACCAATCAGAGCACAGTGTGCTTTTCAGAAGGAGGGGCTTCATAGAGACAGGAAGTAAACAGAGCGTTACTGACAGACTGGGAAGAGAGGAGCCGCAACAATGGAGAATAATGTTTTAGTTTTTTTCTCCTCTACCTGTTTTCACTTGTTCTGTTTTTCAGACTTTGTAAAAGGGCATAATAAAAAAAGGGTTGGCACTAAAACAGCTAAAATAAATTATTTTTGATAAGGTTGCGCTACAGGGAATCTGTTTGCCTGAATGTGCTGTAATTTTTTCATCGTACTCTAATTTTATCCGTTAGGAAAATAATTACAGATCGACCGATATAGATTTTTTTTAAAACCGATACCAATTATCTGCATGATTATGTTCCCGATAACTGATATTGAACCGAATATTTATTTGTTTAATTTCTGTTTTTGACAATTATAACAATAGCATTGAACTGAACAAACGGTTTTAATACTTTTTAAATACTGTAATTTATGCAATTTAATTCCCTCCGTCCTTACATACAAAACAAAACACACTTCTACATCAATAAATAGAGTCTGAAAGAGTGCAAAAAATAAAAAATACAGTGCACCGTCACTAAAATGCCTTTTTTAATAAAATCTTTGATCAGATAAACAAACCGGTAACGAATATAGCATGTAAAAATAATTAAAACAAAGTATAGTAAGTATAAAACATTCTAAATCGCCTGAATAAAAAAAAAAAAAAAAAATTAATTTAGTGTATCTTAATAATTCCAGTTCTTTTTACTTATAATAACAGCACTAAACAACAGGCAAAATACATTTACAAAGTCTAATGGACAACATCAACTCCCCATAAATATATGCATTCATTTTAAACTACAGTTTTAAAAGATGTATGTGTTGTTTGATAGAATAAAGAGTGAAGAGAATGGAATACGCAAACATTGTCAGAAAAATAAACAAAAAAGCAAATACATCAGCGCAATTACGAGTCCATTTCATCTGGCATGTTATCAGAATTATTAATAATGTTTTGGAATATGAAATACCTGCTGACAGAGCGCTGTTTTTATCTGTGCGTTTACGTTTACATAGAACTTCTCTCGTGGAGATAGTAATTTCCACAGAGCTGTGATTATTTAGATGTTTATTAGCAAAATAAAGGTTATATAGTAGATGTAAATATAATTGAATGAGTTTTAAACAAAGGCCATACTGGAGCATCTAATCATCAACAACATCATAGACAACAGATAGAGAATTAATTTCAGTACTTTTATTTCCAACACACACTCATTCATGGCTGTTTTATTTAATTCATGTAATTTTAAGTCTTAAAGGGGTCATATAATGGTACATGCACTTTTACAAGTTGATTGTACTGAAATGTGTGTTGGCAGTGCCTGTACACAACCATCATATAATGATAAAAATCTATCCAGTGGTTTTGTTTTAATCTCCTTATATGTTTTCCCCTGCCTCAAATCAAGCCGTTCGAGCCTGTGACGTCACACGGTCGGACGCCCCTCCCGCGATTGTTGAATGACAGGAGCGTTTTAACACAGACCCGCCCTCGCTCGCTCGTCCTGTCAATCATAGTCCGCGCGGACCGGCGGGCTCATTGTTGATATGCTGGAGCACTGTCTATGAGCAGAATGGCGTCTAAGCGATTGTGGTGTTCTGTTCTTGGGTGTAATAACGAACACAGTCATTTTAATGTTCCTAAATCCGAACCGCTGAAGACGCAGTGGCTGAGTTTGTTTTCGAAGGGAATATTCCCCACGAGCAACGTCAATGCTCTCATGTTTGCCGAATCATTTCACACACCAGACTGCTTTATAAACGAGGGTCAGTATAAAGCTGGTTTTGCTAAGAAGCTGCACATGAAAAAAGATCGGTACCAGATATTCGTGTTCCTGCTGAACCTCTAGAACAACTGAAGTGAGTGTAAGGTTTTATTAAACTTTATATTAATATTTATATTAATCCTTGTAAATCGCTAGCTGCACGCTTCACAATGAATGCGTCTAAGGTTTACACTCAGGGTACATTACGGGTACATTTCTATGTATGACGTTCTCAATATAATGCATAATCCCACGTTTATACTGAACAACGCGTTATGGTAATTGTGTTATAAACGTGTACGCACAGAACAGAGGGGCGGAGTGAGCAAAGCTCATTATCATTTAAAGGCATATGCACTGAAACGGCGTGCTGAAAACAGAGCTGTTTTTTTACCAGGTAAAATAAGTGTTTTCATACAATACTAATGAGAATTTTTAATTAAAGTATATTACAAACTTTTAATTTAGACCCTAAAGAATCATATTAGCTTGTACAAAAATGGCATTATATGACCCCTTTAACTAGGACAGTACTTGATGGATTGCGCGCACTTCTCAAAATGCCCACAAGATGGCGCCATTTATCTGTGAATATAAACCAAATTGACCAAAGATTAATCAAAATATTAATCTTTTACATACGTAAATCATTATTAAATGTATTTAAGCTAATGAACTGTAGTTTGCAATTGATGTAATCAAATAAAAACGAATTTACAGTATCATTGAGTTAAGCTTGTTTTTTTTCATTTTTTTTTCATTTCAAGCATATAATCTTACGTTCATGCTGTCTTAAAACTAAGGTTATACAATTTTTTTTTATTTTTTTTTATGAAAAACGAACAGGTGTTTTACACCCATAACTCAGCTGTTGTATTCTGTTGGACTTTACCGCCATTTATTTAAATGCTGCTTAATGCTTCTGGCTGTGTACTCTTATTTGTTGTTGAGTCCAAGACCAATAGAGTTGAATCTAGTCGTTCCGTGTCAATTCAACTAGAGGACCTCGGCGAAAAGGATTATTTTTTTTTCTGGTGAAAGAAATGCGTAAACAAAGAAGAAAGTAATACATTTAATATTTTGCCTGAGTATTGACGTATATTCTATGCAATTGTGTTGATAGAAAAAAACGAGATGCATTTCTAGTTTTTATTTTTTGTTCAGATATTCCTCTTTAAAATAACGTATCAGCTTGTATGCAACCTTTTTTGACCACTGAAAATGTGTACAATTGACCAATTTACTCACAGAGCCGCATTAAGATCTCCATAAACAGGATCTCTGGGATTGAGCCATATAGTGCCTACCGAAAGAAAAGTTTTAGAGCTAGAATCTAGAATTAAATGTAATTTAAAATGATATTAAGATATCTTAAATACTTCTGGAGTCACAGGAATGCAAACTTGGGGCAGAAAAACACAAAAAGTGCTTTTCTCCATCTTTGAACGGTCACTGTTGGCATATAATGCAACAAAGATGGCTAAAGTCAACAGATTTAACTAACACACCTACCAATTTCTGTGTAAAAAAAATAAAATAATGTTGCCATCTTTTACTATCATGTTGCCATAAGTCATTTTTACCCCCTGTAATTTGGCCCCAAATCTCAGGCGAAAATTGTAATTTTGACCCTCCTGTATAAAATATTGGATTACTCAGTAAATATACATCCATGACTTTTAATATTTTGGCTTTTTTAATCACTATTTATGTTTGTCTGTCTTCAGAAAAATGGACAAAATCTAAAAATTGTGTCGGTTTCTGTAATTTGGTTGATTTGACATGGAATGACCCAATTTTATACCTTTTCTCTACATGTCATGTGATCCGTCGTCTCCCTCTTGTTTGCCAGGCTGCCAGTTTGAGGCAGTTGGAAGAGGAGAACCAGGAGGCTGCGGCCCGTCTGGAAGAAGTGGTTTACAGAGGAGACATGTTGCTGGAGAAGATCCAATCAGCACTCGCAGACATCGCCCAATCACAGCTTCGCACACGCAGTGGCGCCCCGAGTCAGCCAACACCCCCAGAGTCCTGACACTGACCCGCCACAACCAAACATGGACTATATCATCTGTACACAGCAGGGATTTTATACTCATCCGTCAGCAACTGCAGGAGATCTTGTGTTAAATGTACAGTTTGTTTCTGGACTGAAGAATGATTCTGATTTCATTCTGTATGGCAGAGTAAGTGCCCACTGTTTCCCATCGCACATGTTTATTATGTGACATCCGGCATTGTTTTTTACCTGATAACAGTATATGTTTGGCATCCATCAAACAGCCCCTTTCTGCAATTAACAGTCAGCGGCAGGGTAAGTTGGTTTTTTGTATATTTAATGATATTTTTTGTCTTTCTGGGATCATGCTGTTTGTTTTGTTTTGAAAGGAATTTTGTCTTTGTGTTTAACCAATAAAATATTGTTGTATAAAGGGCTTGTTATTCATTGCTAATTGAATTGGGAATGTGGTAATTTGTTGCATGTAATGCCATTGTCACTGAATGAGTGAAGAGACTATTCTTTAAAAACAAAATTTATATAAATATTTATATAAATGTTGTCTAACACAGGCACATACATACAACAGATCTAAAACCTTATTCTTATTTTGTTCCTATCACTATTTATCCAACTGAAGTTATTTTGGGAACAAATGCGTTGGTTGCTTCTGAAATGTAGGTGTTATATGCGGTCCAAAAATTGCAAATATTACCTTTAATATTTTTGGTGTTCTAAGGAAATATTTTTTTACTGTATATTTAGTGTGAGTGCTGCCATTTGCCGGTCATATAAGCGAATATAATGCGCTGAAACAGACTCTGATGTCGTCTTCGTGGTGATAGAGAGCTTCAATAGTTAAACAGTTTTCTTTTCCAGTAAATTAAAACTTGCAATAAAGTAAAAAAAAAGTTAGCCACGCTGATTAGCGCATGACGTTTACGTTTTTTCATCCAATAAGAGCTCGTCTATTTAATAACGTCAGTTTGGCGTCGTCGTTCGCGAAGTGGGGAATTTTCCAGAAGATTTATGAAAACGAGTCATTGACGAGGTAAGTCTACAGTACAGAATATTATTACCATTTATACTACCAAAATATTAAGAGAGAATTTCTGACGAACATTTCAAACATTCAAGCCTGTTGGGAAGTAAACAGAGATCGTTCCTTTTTAAACATTTAACTATTCCTTTCCAAGCCATTAACGTTCATCGATTAAAAAACAAAATCGACGAAAACGTATATCAAACTTTAGAATGTAAAACCATGTATATATATGACTTTATGAAACATTTAATTTAATCGGAATACACAACATTTGAATGGTCGTTAATTTAGAATCACGTGATGTAGTTACAGCAGAGGTTAACGGGTCATAATAACTAGTCCACTTTGGCTGTCAGTCAGGTGATATAAATGTACCTGAGACTAACATGTATTTATACTTTATGTATCGTGCTTCACAATTGTATTGTGTTTGCACAATGTATACTGATTTATGTTGTATTACTTCATGCTAAATGCTGAATGTACTGTGGTAACTGCCATAAAGTTAATACATTTTATGTAAAATAAACACCAGGGCCTATAAATCATATTATGTACTCATTAAATCTACACACAAGGTTGAATGACTGTAAAAGCTGACTTGACTTGAATGCACATGGATAATTAAGGGCAAGTAGGCTATTTAAAGCTGTTCTTTTTTCCTACCTCATATTTACATTATTGTTTTGTATTCATATTGCCAGAAAATAACTTTTGTAATATTGCTGGAGACGGTCAGCTGATGGCATTGACAAACTCTGCATTGGTCGTGTCCGTAAATCCTAATTTGTAATTTAGACTTTTGAATAAAAGCTGAACTTCTTAATTTGAATGTTACCTGAAGCTTTTTCTCTCAAGTTTCATCTAGATTTTAGTTTTCTCATGTTCTCTGTCAAATGGGTTTGCGGACTCATCAATAAATTGTCCGATTTTTTTTAGAGCATTATTATTATAATGATGATGAGCATGTGGGAATGCCAATTTCCACAGATCAAACATTTAGATTTTATTGTGAGGGAGTTGGACGGGAGATACACAGTACTCAAAGGGTTTTGCATCCACTCATTGCAACAACAACAACAAAAAATTGTGTTAAAGTTATGAAGCTGAAACAAATCTGTAAGGGTTTGTATTAACGCAGTATTAATCACCTGTCTGAACTCATTGGGTTTTTCAGGAGCTTGTTACAGTGATCACAGAGTTCCCTGAAGTTTGAGGTTCAGATCATTGGGCGCTGGTTCGAAGTTTTTGGAGAAGTCGATCCATGTCAGTGAGCTCAGTGGTCCTCCTGATCCGGGTTCCAATCCTGATCCGGGTTTGAAAATCGAGTCCTAGTCCGGTCCTGGAGTTCCTTTGGCGGGTGTCTTTGTGTTTAAACACCAGTAGGTGTTAAAAAAAAAGATATGCCCCCCAAAAAAGCATGGTGAGTGTGAATGTGCCAGTGGCTCAGTGGTAATGAGCACATCCTTCCTGTGTGTGGAGGACCTGGGTTTGAATCCTGGGCTGGGTACTGAAGCAAGTGATGGTTGGGATCTGAAGATTGGAGAGGCCAGCTGGATGAGGACTGAATAGTGTGGGGATGCAGTGGATTATCCAATAAAAAGTGGCTTAAATATTTTGGAGTTGTGCCAAGAGTGGATTTTAATAAGTAAACATTTTGATGTAACAACACTGCTGCTGGATATCTTCCCAGAAATCCCCAGGGGGAGGAGTTAGGATATTCCCTCCCCCCTTCGTGTCTGACCATCTCTTGTCCTCCTTTCTGATCCGTTTTGGATCCAGATCTGGAGACCCTTCCTCAATGCAACCATGCTTCAGTGTCCAGCCCGGTTTTGAACCAGGAACCTCCCAACAGGGGAGTGTGTGCTCACACCACTGAGCCACTGGACCTTCCACTCTTACACTTCTTTTTTTTGGGGCATGTCTTTTTTCTCTCTTGGACAAACCCGACGAAACTAAAGAATCATAAGAGCGAGGTTTGAACCTGGGTTTCCCACATGGAACCACTGGGGGCATGTCTCTTTTATTTGGACAAACCCGGTGAAACCAAAGCATCATAAAAGCAAAGCTCGAACCTGGGTTTCCCACATGGAACCACAACACTCAGACCACTGAGCCACCAGTGCGGTTTCATGCTTCCTTCAAAACCTGAAAGTCACGTGTCTTTTCACCCTGAGTTAGACTTTGGCCACAAACCGATGATTTGAAGTTGGGAACATACTCTGAGATCTAATGTTTATTCATTTCAGTTGCCTTTGCATGTGTTGCATGTGAATCGAACCTATAATCTAATCTTGTTGACCTTTTTGTTATTATTAGTGCCATGCTTTATCAGATGAGCTACAAAGTGAACATTTCAAACAACCAAATGAAACACTGAACATCACAAGTGTCAATTGATTGTGTTCAGTTTGTGAGTTATTGCCTAAAACCACCAAGAACTTCTGACATCTGAGCACTGCAAGTTTGATGATGAGTCATAGAGCTCAGTTATTTAGTTTCCATATTCATATTAATGTCCATATATTATTCAGAGACTCATATGTCTCATATGAACTATCTTTCACAGACTCCCATAAAAATCCAAACCTATTAGCCTCTATTAGCATATATTAATTATTTGTTAACTTCAAATTTAAACTCTTTATCAGAACAGTGATAAACTACGGCATCATTCAGACCTTATGGCCCTTAAAATGGGTTGACAAACTTTGTAATTTCCAGCAGAGACAAACATTTTTGATTATGAAACTTTTATTAAAAGTACAAAACACATTCAGGCAGTTTAGAAAGGACATATCCAAGGCAAGTTTATTTATTTAGCACATTTCATACACAATGGTAGCCTAATTCCATTTTTTTTTAACTAGCCAGATAAATATGACACTAACACAAGCATAATATGCACAATGACAAAAATATACAACGTATATTTTCAGTTTTGAAAAAGTGATAGTCAGACTTAATGATAGTTAAGTCTATGACAGATGCTTGTGTCAAATACCAATTTTAAATCATCTTATATTATTAATGATGATAAATCGCTTCAAGTGCCAAATAAATGCAATTAACGTTAACATATCACGTGAAGTTGGCGTATGAGTATTTTTATCTTTTACTCAGAGCTGCCATCTGATGGTCAAATAAGTGAACTTATCCTGCATTTTTAAATTTCTCCACTAGACGGCGTAAGAATAACAGGGTCAAACTGGAAAGGATGATAGCGCTTATTCATGTGACCCAAGTTATTATAAAATTATCATAATTAATCTTGTGTGACGCAGCTGCGTTGAATAACGCATGACGCAAGCGTTCTTCTGTCCAATCGGAACTCGTCTTTTCAACAACGTCATCCAGTCGGTCGGTAAACATCATGGCGGCGTCCGTGCAGCGTTTCGGCGCAGCCGGGAGACACTTTATAAAGAATTTATTGAATACAACAGTCAGCAAGAGGGTAAGAGATTACAAACACAACATTAATGTCATTTAAAATGTCGAAATATTGAAAATTAAGTCCTCGAAATCGTTTAAAACAGCCAGGCTGAGACTGTGGTATGAACGCTGGTCTCAATGATGCAAACTTGCATCATAATATGAAGGGGGGAGAAGACTTTACTCAAACATTTAATTTTATTACCACTTAAATCCGTTTTGCTATTTACCTTTTATATGCTGCTCAGTACATCGTGTGTATATAACATGCTTTAAAGTGCTGTCTGTGTTTCAGACTGGCTCCACTCAGGCTGTCAGTCACGTGGTTTTAAATGTACCTGAGACGAAGGTCACGACCCTTGATAACGGGCTCAGGGTGGCATCTGAAGACTCTGGCCTGTCCACATGCACGGTGAGTTAACCCTCACATCTAAGTGAGCTTGAGATTTCAATCTCAGCCACGTGTCTGATGAATTTGATTATTAAAAATTAAAATCAGAAAGGCAATTGTATTAGTGTTTAAAAAAAAATATATATATCTCAAACTGGGACATTTGGTGATGTCTCTTTTTTGAGGGAAGTGTCTTTTCACACGGCAGTGTCTGAAATAATGATACGAATAACAAAAGATCCAAAAGATTTAGTTTATTTCATTGAAACGAGAGAAAATGTCATAATGCATTTGTTGCATATTGTAGTGTCACATCTTAAAGTCCGGATGGAACTGAAGTTGTGCTAGTCTTTTCTTCACAATTGTGATATCTAAGTGAAACGGCTTCTCAAATGTATTGGATGGTTGTGGTTTGCTATTGGCTGATGTCATGTGAGTGACAGGTTGCCCCACCCTCGTCATCATAGAAGAGATGAGATGTCGCTCCAAGAGGGAGGGGAAGTTATTTTGATTAAAGATTGAGGCACATGACTTAAAAATAATTAAAATAATGGTTAAATACTGATAAATAATTTATAATGCACACTGCTGCAATATTCCATTAAAAAAGAATAGGAGAATAGGAAAAGGAGTAGATTCAAGATATTTATTCGTCATATACACCATTATATACAGAATACAATTTGGAGTATGATGTAAACTTGGTCAGCTACTTAGACTGTGAATTAAATATGTAAATAGTAGATACAAAATGTATAAGTAGTAAATAATACAAATGGTTACATTTTATTTTGATGGTCCCCTTTATTTTTTTGATTATAACGTTGCACTTATATCAACTAACACTTGTTACGTGTCAATTAACACACATTATATGTCAACTAACACTCGTTACATGTCAATTAACACATTATGTCAACTAACACTCGTTACATGTCAATTAACACACATATGTCAACTAACACTCGTTACATGTCAATTAACACATTATATGTCAACTAACTCTCGTTACATGTCAATTAACACATATTATATGTCAACTAACACTCGTTACATGTCAATTAACACACATTATATGTCAACTAACTCTCGTTACATGTCAATTAACACATTATATGCAGTGTTGAGCATGTTACTTAAAAAAAGTAATTAGTTATAGTTACTAGTTACTTCTCACAAATAGTAACTATTTAGTTAGTAACTGAGTTACATCATTATAAAAGTAACTAATTACCAGAGAAAGTAACTATTGCGTTGCTTAAAAAAAATAAAAAAATTCAAATAGGCCTATGTCAAATAATTTAGATGCCCCTAGTATTAAATATGTTAAATTAATGAAATGGACACTTAATAGTGTAGATTAGTGTTCAATGTTTCATAATAATAATTTATTCTATTTTAATGTTGCTGTGGGACAATGTGAGAGACGCCTATTAAATTCAATATATTATTCTAAATATTAGCATTACTATAGTAGAACATTAAAACATTATAGATGGTTTATACTTAATATCGCACAGACCCCAACTGGCCAACAAATTAGTTTAAAAATAAATTATGATTCTTAAGAAATGTACCAAAAATGAATAAAAAATAATAAAAAATATACATACTCTTTGTGCATATTAAATGATAAAACTGTTACACAACTAGTAGACATACTGTAGCCTAAGTGTTTTATTCTTCACAAAAGTAAACAGTTTAACAAGTGCTCTCTCAATATAATACTGAACAATGTACCAAAAAAAAAATATATATATAATACTAAAATATAATATTTTGGGGGTTTATTTTTAGCAAATGTCATCATCAGAGGTTATTTAAGCCAAATTCTAGACATGTTTGCCGCACGTGTTTACAACCGGTCAAACAAAGATGTTTTCTGTGAATGTTCCCTGCAGGTTATTTTTGGGTTTTATTTGATAACCTAAACAGAACGTTCCCTGTAGGTTATTTTTTAGATTTTATTTGTATAACCATGTCAATTAACACACATTATATGTCAACTAACACTCGTTACATGTCAATTAACACACATTATATGCAGTGTTGAGCATGTTACTTAAAAAAAGTAATTAGTTATAGTTACTAGTTACTTCTCACAAATAGTAACTGAGTTAGTAACTGAGTTACATCATTATAAAAGTAACTAATTACCAGAGAAAGTAACTATTGCATTACTTAAAAAAAAATTCAAATAGGCCTATGTCAAATAATTTGGATGCCCCTAATATTAAATATGTTAAATTAATGAAATGGACACTTAATAGTGTAGATTAGTGTTTAATGTTTTATAATAATAATTTATTCTATTTTAATGTTGCTGTGGGACAATGTGAGAGACGCCTATTAAATTCAATATATTATTCTAAATATTAGCATTACTATAGTAGAACATTAAAACATTATAGATGGTTTATACTTAATATCGCACAGACCCCAACTGGCCAACAAATTAGTTTAAAAATAAATTGCGCCGTTGCCTTTGGCTTGCTCAGTTGGGGATATTCAAATTAAATGACCCATCATACCACTGATCAGCTCTACCAAACTTGGATGTCTTTTTCCAGTAATAAACAAACACTGTTAAGTTGTTTTGATTGATACTGTGAAGCAGCTTTGATGCAATCTGTATTGTGAAAAGTGCTATATAAATATATTTGACTTGACTTGACTTATAGTCAACAGAATGTCTCAATGGGAGTAGTCGACCATCAAAATAAAGTGTTACCAGACAAATATAAAAATAATAATGAAAAGGATTTTTAAGAAGGATTTAAAAACAAGTCCTGTGAGGGCGAGTAAATATAAATAATCATAATATCTAAATTGTAATCACATGATCCAGGTTGGTCTGTGGATTGATGCTGGGAGCCGGTATGAAAATGAGAGCAATAATGGCACGGCCCACTTCCTGGAGCACATGGCATTTAAGGTAAGAGAAATGATGAGTTGCAAAATTCTCTGTCTAAATATTAAAAACAGTTTAGTACAATTTAATACAGAAATCATTGAATTGTTTCAGGGCACCAGGAAGAGGTCACAGCTCGACCTGGAACTGGAGATCGAGAATATGGGCGCTCATCTGAACGCTTACACCTCCCGAGAGCAGACGGTGTACTACGCTAAAGCTTTCACCAAAGATCTACCCCGAGGTAAACACCAAACACCAGTCCGTCGTGACAGGCAGAACAGCATTATGGGTGAGCTGTAAATCAGTCTCTGTTCCCAGCTGTGGAAATCCTGGCTGACATCATCCAGAACAGCACGCTGGGAGAAGCGGAGATCGAGCGAGAGCGTGGAGTTATTCTCAGAGAAATGCAGGAAGTGGAGACCAACCTACAGGAAGTGGTCTTCGATTACCTGCACGCTACAGCCTATCAGGAAACACCTCTCGGGAGAACCATCCTGGGCCCTTCGGAGAACATCAAGTATGTGTCACTAGTTTACGTCTTCAATTAAGGTGTGAACAACAGGGTACAAATTTTAGATATCACCATACTTTCGCCAGTTAATTAAAGGTGAACTAAGTAACTTTTTTACCTTAACCGAACAGCTTTGAAGTCATTGTAATGTTTATATTACTGATTTCGTGTTGAATGGTGGTCGTCTCGCACCCCCCTGGTGCCTGTGAGCCGCAAAACCACCCTTGCAACTTTGGGCCGGCGAGCCGCCCAAAAGTGTTAGGAAGTATCGTGTGATATCAGGTCTCGCGAGGTAACGAATTGCTTTACGGCAAAAAACAGATCTGATAAAATGAGCATCAAACAGAAATAACCCGGCGCCGTATACATGTGGTGTTCGAGGCGCACATACAATACAGACTGCCGACAGTTAAACAGGGCGCGCACAGCTCTTAAAGGGGCCATACCTTATTTCCACTCGTTACAGCGTCCATCCTACTGAACAGGTACCGGTGTACAGGGGGAGGGGATCCGGCCGTGAGTGCGAGCCATCTCTGCGTGAGTGCTATTCACGACAGTACAAGTACTCCACATCGACTCTAGGGGTCGCTGTTTGACAAAAACGGAATTCCTACTTAGTGCTGCTTTAAAATTAAAGGGGTCATCGGAACCAAAATTCACTTTTATATGTTCTTTGCATATAAATGTGTCTTTGCAGTGTGTGAACCATAGGCTGTAAAAAAAGATGGACGACACCCCTTCGCTCTCTTCCATTGGTCAGACCTGAAGCCGTCAGTGTCCCAATATGGCGCTGACATCTTGGAACTTGAGTCTGCGCAGAAGCGATCTCGGGACCAGACATGCGCAGTCGTGAGCAGGAAGTAAAGCCGCGAAATCAAGGCCCCGCCCTCACTCTCGCAGAATCAATCGCAAGCACACGCCCCTACACTTTTTTAAAAATGAATTATAGAAATTTAGATATTAAAATTGAAGCTCCAATCTCCTCAGTCCTACGAAGATCCTGAAAAAAAGTCTGTTGGTGCTTCAGTGACTTACTTCGCTCAGAGAACCTGTCAATCATAACGTCACACCACCGCATTAAATAACTAACTAAAAACAAACTTATTTTAAAAACAAACACTTGAAATTACATCAGCGTGATAAAAACTACAGTAAATGACAGAAACCATCTTTGGAAAAACGATATTTGAAGTAATTTAATTGTTTAGTTGGTCTCACGTGCTGTTGAATAACACGGGGAGGCGGGGTTTATGAGCTATACTGGGACCGGCCACCGGGGGGCGATCAAGACGCTTTGGCTTAACTTTTCAGGGCTTGTGCGGCACGCTTGGTGTGGACACAATCACCATACAATCAAAAAATCCATTCACTCCTTTTTTTTCTCCTTTCTCCTATCCTATCCACTTGCTCATTATCATATAAAAGAAGACATGCACTGAAACGTGTCGCTGTGAACACAGCTGTTTATGAGGAGTTAAAACGGGTGTTGTTTTACACAATCATTGAGGAATTTTAACCAAAGTATATTACAAACTTTACATGAAGACCCTAATGAATCACACCAACTTGTGGAAAATGGACATCCTATGACCCCTTTAAGACAGTTCGGTTCGCATGTAGGGACCCTCATTATGCTACCGTGTTAGTGCGGGGCTATTTTGAGCCTTGTTAGTGGTATTAACTAACGATTTTTATTTTTACTTACTCTACGCCCTATATACTAGCGTTATAAGCTAATCTGTGGTTCGAGCTAAAACTGGGTACATTCAATTATCATGAAAACGCATCCCAGAGAATGGTCGACTCGGTACCCGTGTGTTATTAACCCCTAGGTTTATTTTGCGCCAGAATTTTCCTTTAAAACAGTATGAAGAATCTGATGTTCCTAATTTTGATATTTTCTTTTCAGAACTATAAATCGAGGGGATCTGGTCGAATACATTACAACACACTACAAGGGGCCACGAATTGTATTAGCCGCAGCCGGAGGTAAAGCAACAGAAACAGTGGCTCCGTCCCAAATCACATACTCTCTTGAGTAGGTACTTGTTTTGAATAAGTACTTTGCGAGCACTAAAAAATTATGTATGAATGGGTCTCATTCATGAAACACGAGTAGAACGAATGTTTGTGTAAATCGTGTGTAAAGTGGTTCTGGCGTAAATTTTCGGATTCATTAAAATGTTCGTATTTTCCAAATGTTAGTTGGTACACAAGAAATCTACACCTGCTCCCAGCCACGCGTAAATAGTGAGTTTAACACCCGAACGTTTTGCTCATTAATAACTAAGGCTGCATTTTAATTCACCTTAATCGGGTACATATTTACACAGCATTTTGAAAAAATATTATATATAGTAATTGCATATGGTTTTTCTTTTTACTTCTGGGACTGTTTGATTAACAGATGAAACTCCAGTAACTGCATCTGTAATGCTGCCAAACTTGCTTTTTTAGGACCTGATACGCCACCTATGCTTGAAAATAAAATGTGTTTTGAACGAACTTCTGATAATAAAACTTCGATTTCTGCATCTGAGAAATTTTTCTCTTTCATTAACTTTTGAGAAGACATGTTGAAATCCTTCGTTTGGTGTCATAATATGATGCCCATATATAGTTGTCAGTCGGATTTAATGGGCGGGATTTATGGTAATTGAAAATGAGCGTGCACGCGCGTCCCATTTACGACTGATTGGAATTCATTCACACACACACACATTTCACTATCACATCTGACGTTTACAAAGTATTTGTGAATCAGGAGATGAGTTTTCGGGAAGGTCTCTTTACACGCAAATCACTCTCATATTTACTCGTATATTTACGAGTGTTTCATGAATGAGACCCAATGTGTGTATAATCTGAACGTACTACATTGTAACCTACCATTCGCTTCACTGCCATTCACAAACCCTCTCCTGTGGGATAGTAAAGTGTCCATTGTATTTCACTTCAGAATCTCACAGGAAGTAGTAGTTCATCCGGTTACTTTTATGAGTACTGTGAATTCAGACATACTTTTGTCACATACTGTACAGTTTTTCACCTATTATACAGTAGGGAAGTATGTGATTTGGGATGCGGCCACTGTAGCTCAGCATCACTGAACATGTTCATGTAAGTCATTTCCTTTGGTTTAATTGTTGACATTAGTTACTGGCACAGATTCTGACCATTAGTAAGCCAGTATTGTTTTTCTGTCTTTAAGGAGTGTCACATAATGAGTTAATTGATTTGGCCAAGTTTCATTTTGGAAAGCTGCCGGCCAGATACAGTGGAGAGACTTTACTGCACTGCCATTTCACCGGGAGTGAGGTAAACACATGATTATTTACACTAACAGTATTATAATTCAGATTAATGGTTATTATTACACACAGGTTATGTTTCGAGCGCTTTTCACTCACATTGTTTCAAAGCAGATTTACTGAAAATCATGATGTTAATGTTTATAATATCTTACTGCCTTATAGTGATTAGAGGTGGATAATATAGTTACATTTTGTGACAATCAAGCCGTTGAGATTTGCTATATTGTACATATCGCTTATGCTAGTATACTGACTTGACTTGATGAGGTAAATTTGTAAAGGAATACGCACCTGCGCATATATATTAAAACGAGCACACCTATGGACTAAACACATGCATATGCACGCCGTCGCCGTTTTCATAGATTCATGTTTTTGAAGTTTACATGGAGATGATATTCTTTCAAAAATTTTCCAAATAAGCCACCAAACACTAGCCTGGGAAAACCCAGACAACTTCCGGCAAATTTAGATTTGCTCTGAAAGTTAGTCTGGCAAAGAGCTCATTCAAGCCCATTTCCAATACGTCGAAATCGCGGCACCAATCAGAAGCGTTGGGGCGGGCTTTACACGATGACGACAGCGCTGGGATTTTGAAGCAGATTTTGTAGCCTACATTACAAAGATGGATGCCGCCGTCGAACATCACTCGTTCCAATCAGCTATCGCGTCTGTTTTAAGCCATTTGAACGTTTCCTTTTTGTTAAAAAACGAGCAAAGAACAACACTCGGAGATGTTTCTGCCGCTCTGCTTACGTCATCTCCTTCATCGCTCTGATTGGGTTTAGGTCTATCCGCGACGTCCGTTGGTGACGCCCCTCTGGAAATGATTTGTCTATGACGCTTTGCCAGACCATAACTCAGTTATAACTGAGAATGCTCTGGTTTTAACCAGGCTAACAAAACACTGTTGTCGTGCAAATGAAGGCCAGAACACATTAAAAGTTTTCTGATTTCAGTTAAAGCGGTGTCGTGTTAGCGGCCCCTAAGTTAGTAACCTGTTAATAACTAACGATCTTTGCAACAGAAGTGAATTAATCAAAAACTAACTCTAGCTGGACAATAACTTTATTCTAGAGCTGCTGCAAAGCCAAAACAATCTGTTACTTTAATTTGCTATTATCACTGTAAAGCTGCTTTGAAACAATCTATATTGTTAAAAGCGCTATATAAATGAAGGTGACTTGACTATGTATGCAGATAAAGTTGGATCTAACGATATAAAGAGCTGGTCGATAATATTACATTTTGCGACGAAATTAAAAAAAATCAGGCAGTTGAGATTTGCTATATTATATCACTTTATGACATTTCCCAAACATGCTCGAAGCGCTCGACCAATCACAACACACTGCTCCAGCCGACCAATCAGAGCACAGTGTGCTTTTCAGAAGGAGGGGCTTCATAGAGACAGGAAGTAAACAGAGCGTTACTGACAGACTGGGAAGAGAGGAGCCGCAACAATGGAGAATATGAGGAGAATAATCAACATTCAAGCAGGAAAACCTGTTCTAGTAGAGCCTGAACACAACAATGCATACCGTAATTCCTCAAATAAAGACCGGTATTCAAATAAACGCCGGGCCTCTGATAGTGGACAATAAAGGCCGGTCTCAAATTAAGGCCGGGGAAAAAATAGTGTGAATAGGTACACTTTAAATGAGTGTACACTCAAAGACGGACGCGCTCAGCGCTTGTCATATATCACAACTATTCAGTGTTTTTAACCACATGTTTATTTTAGGTTTCAGACAGTTAAATAGATATGATTTATAGCAAAACAATAAATTTATAGTTTGTAAAATACACAATGATGTCTATGGAAGCAGCAATAACAATCCATTCAAATATATTTGGCGACGTGTTTTTTCATATCAGATACACAGTGTAAGTAACTATAAAGTTTACTCTATTCTTCTCCCAGTTCACCGGCCACTTACTTTCATGTATTTCGGGAGAAACTGAAGAATTCACGCGCTGTAACTTAACAAATACAACAGGAATCTCCGAACTGCGGTGCCCATCTCACGTTACAGATCAAGATCATTTATAAAGGGTTTTAAACGACAAAACAAACTCACTTACACGGATTTGAGAGTCAGAATAGAAGATAGTTGATGACATGGTAAGCAAGTTTGTTAATATTTAGAAATAAAAGCGCTACATCTGTCATACAGCGCTATTTTGGCTGTGGTGAACACGTGCCAAGCATGACTCGTCACCATGGAAACTTGGCTGGCGGGCGGGCGGGGATCGCGAATTAGAAATAAAGGCCTGCCTCTAATAAAAGCCTGCTTCAAATAAAAGCCGGCTACCATCTGCAGTTCAGGTAAATAAAGGCCCCGGCCTTTATTTGAGGAATTACGATAATAGGTCCTATGTGTTCTGCTCTTAATTCCTCACAGATTCGTGTCCGAGATGATAAGATGCCTCTGGCTCATATTGCCATTGCCGTTGAGGCTGTCGGCTGGTCACATCCAGACACTATTCCTCTAATGGTGGCAAATACGCTCATTGGGAACTGGGATCGGTCCCTCGGTGGCGGGATGGTAAGATGCTCTCACTAAACTCACTTTACACTGAAAAAAATCATGTAAGTCAACTAACCAGACTTCGTTTTCTCGTAGAACTTGTCCAGTAAACTGGCACAGATGGCATGTCAGGGCAACTTGTGCCACAGCTTCCAGTCCTTTAACACTTGCTACACAGATACAGGTCTGTGGGGGCTTTACATGGTGTGCGAGCCGGGAACCGTCGACGAGATGATGCGCTTCACTCAGCTGGAATGGTGAGAGCTTGACTTTACTCGGCTTCTCTGTTGAGCTGGAAGCACGGATGAGCAATTAACACACGGTTTGCTTTAGGATGTCTCTGTGTACGAGCGTGACTGAAAGCGAAGTGAACCGAGCTAAAAACTTGCTGAAGACAAACATGCTGCTTCACTTGGACGGTAAGTGTAGCGTCACATAAATCACGAACGCACATGTAGAGCTGGTTTAAGTCATGAAACTCGATGCGTTAGGCCTTGTTCACACGGACACGGGTACCGTAAAACTTCAAATAGTAGCCCGGGCTTTTATTTTCCCAAATCGTCGAACTGCATCGGCTTGTATTTGAGACAGGCGTCTATATGAGACAGGCCTTTATAATTTAGTGTTTAGATGTTGTTCATTGAGTGTATAGGCCTGTCTCTAATCTCTAAAAATCTCCAAATGCTCCACGTGAAACTGCGGTCTTCCGACCTTTTACTATCCCGTCAATTGATTTTGATTAATATGCGCGAGGGAGAGCGAGCAAGACAGCCCTCGTGTTGTTTGAAGACGTGAGAGTGCGCGCGCGCGGCCGAGGCGCTCTCTCTCTCTCTGCTCATTAAGCCTAGTTTATACTCGACGCGTCCGCAAGAGCGCGAAGGTGCGCGCGGCAAAAATAACGTCATTGCGGTGTGGGCGGTCGTGCGCGTTGGGTGCGCAAGACCCCATTTCGCCTGGCGGTGTGCACGGCACTTTTTGTAACATCGCGCGCGGCGCCGCATCCGAAGATGAACGACTTCGAGCCGAATCTGGCCGAACTGGTGCGTCTGTATCAGCATGTTTATGATCCTTCTATATACAGAGACATTTGCATTGATGGGCGACCATAAAAGCCTCTCATTTTGTGAATAGGAACACATTTGCATTAAGCACCCAGTTTGCACTTGTCTAAAGTAAAGCTGCTTACATTTACAAAATAAGCCTACAATAGCAGAAGTAAGCCCTGCTGATGAAATTAAGGTTCAAACACTCTTCAATAAGGCTTCAGTTGTTTAGTTTACATGCAGTGAAAGTACAATAAACCTACTGCATTTAATACTCTTTTTATATGAATCAGCAATTAATAAACTACTAATAAACGGCAAACTACTTCTTCACTGCTGATTCCTGGTGGTTTAGAAGAGAATTACTCCGAGTCGCCCCCTGTCGTTTCACAGAATAGCACAACGGCGAGCGCGTCAAGTATAAACGCCTCGTCCGTTTGGAGACGTGCGCGCGCAGTCAGCGGAGACTCGCGCTCTTGCGGACGCGTCGAGTATAAACAAGGCTTTACGCGCCCTGTCAGGCGCAGCAGTCATTCTACATCACTCACCGATCAAAAAAGGCTTTGGAGGGACGAAAATTTGCTTTGGCCGCCGCCAAAAAGCGGACGATCTGACGGTTTTAGAGGATTAAATACAACCCGAAACTAAAAAACAGACCCGGCCTCTATTTGAGACCGGCCTTTATTTACCCAAACCTGCAGCCACACCAGGCGTGTAAAAGAGACAGGCGTCTATTTGGGACTCGGCTATTATTTGAAGTTTTACGGTATTTTTATAACCGTGACTTTTTTTAGGCGGTTCGGCCGTTCGTCCACACGAAAACGCAGTGTCAGGTCACTGAAACCGAACATTTTTGAAAGCCCTGCCAGGGTGAGGATTTTCAGAAACGCCGGTTACAGTGTTGTCGAGTAGACAGTAAAACCGGGGGTTTTGCCTTGCGACGTCAGAGTGTGCGCCGTTATCCGCCTACCGGAACCGGTTATAACTTTTTGTTAGGCTTCTGATTGGCCAACGTGGCTTTACGGTTAGGGTTATATCGCTGCCTGCTGGTGTGGCATGCTCTTGACAGCGCTTGATAGTGTGTTTTTGCGTTTTCATGTAGACGAAGATTTTTTTTAAACAGAGCATGTGTGGACGGGATTTTTTTTTTAACACAGAAGGAAAAACTCCGGTTATAAAAATACCCATGTCCGTGTGGAGAAGGCCTTAGTCTTTTGTTCCCTATTGTGAAGTATATCCGTGTGAAACGTAGCCTGACTTCGTCATACTCATATTCTAGTCAGAATGTGAGTCTGATACTGCTTCATAGGGTTTGATTATGAGGCGTGTCTTAACCGAACCAGGAAAAAAAAAAACTCTGCACTCAATTGGATAGACCTACAACCAATGAGAGCAACGCAGTAAGTCAACTACTTTGCATAGCACAGTTGTCAACTACAGAACTCAAATGCACGTACGCTGGAAGAAGTAAAATAACGAGTGTTGCTTCTTTTACTAACTTGGTCCTCTATGAGTGCGACCAAAGGAGAAACCACAACGACCACAGGGTTTTCTTTGCGTCCCGTCTTCTTAGCGACCATCGGAGCCAGCTGATAAATTAAACTTTTGCCGAATCCCGTAGGAAGGACGGTAAACACATCTTTCCGATCGACAAATGCCTTGATTGCAGTTCTCTGTTCGTCTTTTAAAATGAATGCGCTGTGGATTTCTTTTACAACAGACGCGATAGCATCTCAGTTCTCCAGCGTTTCTGAGGGAAACCAGTTCAACCCAAGTGATCTTTGATAACGTGATGATTACGTCCCTGCAGATCATCTGTCCATCATCATATAAAGCCCGCCCTGGCAATTTGATTGGCCCGACGATTTCTGAACCGATCATAATTACTCCTCAATGGAGCGAGTCCAGACCGAACTTCCCGACCAAAAAAATTTGTGGGCGGGGTTCGGGCTGGCATCCAGGCTATGTAAAACGGCTTCTTGAACAAGAACAAATTTAGGGCGGGGCTTCATTTTGATTCTGTGGGGAATTGATTGGATGGTTGTGGTTTGCTATTGGCTGATCTCATGTGAGTGACAGCTTGCCCCGCCCTCATCAGAGAAATGAGCTGCAAAAGGGAGGGGAAGTTATTCGGATTATGACACAGATGAATCATAAAAATTACTGCAGTAAAAAACAAAACCTGTCGATTTTGATTTAATGGTGACTTTAAAGTGTTTGTCTCGTCTAGGATCCACTCCCATCTGTGAGGACATCGGGCGGCAGATGCTGTGTTACAGTCGCAGGATTCCCCTGCACGAGCTGGAGGCCAGAATAGATGTGAGTAAACAAACATGCTGACGTTTGACCCACTTTTAAATGCGTTTCTCAAGAGTTCAGCGCTTTATCCCCATTCGGACGGGAATTGTTTCTCATTGGGATGTCTGTAAAATTACATTTGCACCTTTACATTACTCGGATGGTGATTTATTCATGGTGGATTTATTTCATTCTGTTTTAATTTTTATGGATTCCATTTTAAAACATGTGGACTCCATTGTACTGGTTAAATTTAGTAATTTAGTCTTATTAATGGAAGTCATGAAACTTGTACAATTTAGCAACAATTTATTAAAAGTTTAACAAAAATTACATGTTCAGGGCCTCATGAAATACGTTAATTTGAGTTAGATCATTTCTAGGCAAGGCCTTAACATTAATTAATGCACTGTGAAATAACATGATCAAATGCATTTAACAAACATTAACAAAAGTTAATAGACGCTCTAAAAAAAATATTGATCATAATTAGTTCACGTTAACTAATGCATCATCTAATGTTATTACATGGCTCTGTGGAATACTTGATTCTGATTGGTCAATAGCGCCATCCAGCAGTGTGTTATTCCCATATAACAACCGCTCAAAACAGAAACAAAGTCAGCAGTGCTATACACCTGCTAGTAACTGTTTTTCATGAAAGTTTTGCGTTTGGTGAGCTAATAAAATAATAAAACTCAGTCGAATTAATATTGTGTAGTTATTTAATTATGCCATCCAGTATCGTGGACTCGCTTTCTCGTTTCATACAAACGCTGCTGCCATCTTGTGACTATTATGTGATACAAACAGGTACGATTTTAAAACGGTTTAATCTGAAATCAATATCTTATCCCCATAATTTTTTTTTTTGGTGAAATGCTGTATAGTGATATGAATGACTTATCGTATCTCTTAAATGTCCGTTTAGTTTGAACTTTCCGCGCAAGCTTTGCGTTTAAAGACCTAATAAAATATTTAAACTCAGATCAATATTTCGTGTCTAATTATTTACTTATGTGGTAAGTAGCCGTGTAATTAACGGGATAATGTACATCCAGCCGGTGGTTCTCTCATAATAAACCCCTTCAGGCTGATCAAGACCCGGTCGCGGGGAGAGAACCACTGGCTGGATGTACATTATCCTTTACTTAAACGAGACCTTATTGCAAAGTGTTTCCAAAAATGTATTGCATACCATAATAATGACCCATTTTGAAAGTTTAAATGACTTAAAAGGTACCATCATTTCAGTTATAAAAATATTACCATTTAAAATGCGTGCACATTACTGCAACGCACAACAGTTAGCGTACGGTGCTTGGCAGTGGTCAAATTTTTTTTACAAAAGGACTTTTGGATTGTTTCCTTCTTTTAAACTGGGATTTTGATTTCAGACAGCAAATAAATTACGAAAAAAAAAAAAAAAATGAATTCACCTTATGTCCCATGAGAAACGGTTACTGTTCAAATAGGGTGTGTTCACACTTGGCATGTTTGGTTGGATTAAAACGAACCCTGGTGCGATTGCTCTGTTAGTGCAGTTCATTGTAAACGCTGCCATCCGAACTCTGGTGCCACCAAACAAGCGGACCGAGACCGTACCGCTGAAAAGATGAGTCTCGATCCACTTCCAAATGAACTCTGGTGCGGTTCGAATGAAATATGAACGCAAGACGGACCAAAGTCATGTAAACTAGACGTGTCACAACCATAGACTGTAAAAAAAGATGGACGACGCCCCTTCGCTCTCTTCCATTGGTCAGAAGTGAAGCCGCCAGTGTCCCGATATGGCGCTGACATCTTAGGACTTGAGTCTGCGCAGAAGCGATCTCGGGACCAGTCGTGAGCAGGAAGTAAAGCCGTGAAATCAAGGCCCCGCCCTCACTCTCGCAGAATCAATCGCAAACACACACTCCTGCACTTTTTTAAAATTAATTCTAGAAATGTAGATATTACATTTAAAGCTCCAATCTCCTCAGTCCTACGAAGATCCCGAAAAAGTCAGTTGGTGCTTCAGTGACTTACTTCGCTCAGAGAACCTGTCAATCATGACGTCACACCATCGCATCAAATAACTAACTAAAAACAAACTTATTTTAAAAACAAACACTTGAAATTACATCAGCGTGATAAAAACTACTGTAAATGACAGAAACCATCTTTGGAAAAAAGATATTTGAAGTGTAATTGAATTGTTTAGTTGGTCTCACATAAAGGTGGGGTTCACCGGGGGGGGGGGCGATCGAGACGCTTTGGCTTCACTTTTCAGGGCTCATGCGACCCTAAATAAACCAGAATGCTCAAGCTCAAGATCTGGGTTTGTGTAACGGAGGGATTCCTGCCCCCGTTTTAACATTTTATAAACTCTCCACGAGTTCTCAACTGGTCAAAATACCATCATATATGGCTACGCACATACAGCGAGCGCATTTATCCCAGAACACAACATTGTTTTGGATGTTCGGTCGGAAAATATACATCATAAAAGACGACAAATCAGGTTGTGAACATATATGCCTTTAGGTTCGGTGTTAAAAATGCCAATGTGAACGCTAAGCGGACCAGGAATACTTTTTTTTTGGTCCGGACCAAATTAACCAAGCAAACCGAATTATAAGTGTGAACACACCCTAAGTCTTAATGCTTCTGTCCTCAGGCCATAGACGCCACAACCATCAAGGACGTGTGTATGAAATACATCTACAATAAAGCTCCTGCTATTGCAGCTGTTGGTGAGTATCCACCTTTAACTCTGTTATGATGAAATATTTTAGGCTACGTTTACACGTGGCTGGCTATTTTCATAAACGGACATTTCAATCTCCGTTTTCCAACAAAAAAAAAAAAAAAATCATGCACACCGGTCAGTTTTCTGAAAAGTGTTTGTTTACACGAATGTCGTCAAGAGCATGCCAAACCTGTAGGTGGCAGTGTAACGAGAAGCTCAAGCCCACGTTAGCCAACCAGAATCCCGAAAATAGGAACAACAGCTCCTCGACATAATAGAGCAGCTGTATTTGCAAATGCAAACAGACGAAAAGGGTTTGCACTACCATAAATGCATCCATGATCACCATAGCCAAATGTAAACACTTGGTCGCACTTTTGACGCAGTGTAAACTCTGTTTTTCTCAGTTTACATGCAAACGAAGTTTTCCAAAATCTCCACTCTGGCCGGAGTTTGTTTTTAGAAAGAATCGTTTTCAGAGGCGAATTCTCCATTTGCGTGTAAACGAAGAGAAATGTCTCCGTTTTTCAAAATAACCATGTACGTGTAAACGGGGCCTTATACTTCCCCTAATTAAACACACCAGGGGGCTGTTCCATAAACCAAGATTAGAGTATAAGCCAGGCTTATTTTGGTTAGTCAGGCTTATTTTTGGTAGATTCGGTTTCATAAATCAAACTTAAAGTTCAAACTCAGTTATCCTGGCAACTTATGCTGGGAAACTAGCCTGGTCCAGGGCAGGCGAACTGTCAGGCTAAGCCTCAGTTGTTACACAGATCCTCAACACTGACCGGCAAGAACACAATGATATTACCACTGACAGTCTCTAATACCATTATTGGACTTTATAAATACACAGTATACAGAAAATCAACTTAAATAAGGCTACAATATAGACACATATATAAGGCGTTTTAAAGTTGTCTGTTTAGGACATGTCATTTTTGTAATAAAGACATTTTAATGAAGGAGTGCCTCGGTTATCAGAAAATTCTCTCTCTACACTGTCTCATATATATATATATATATATATATATATATAAATAATGTACTTTATTATGTCTTTCAATCCGAACACATTTAAAGGGGTCATATAATGCCATTTTTGTACAAGCTAATATGATTCTTTAGGGTCTAAATTAAAAGTTTGTAATATACTTTAATTAAAAATTCTCATTAGTATTGTAAGAAAACACTTATTTTACCTGGTCAAAAACAGCTCTGTTTTCAGCACGCCGTTTCAGTGTATATGACTTTAAATGATCATGAGCTTTGCTCACCCCGCCCCTCTATTCTGTGCGTACACCGTTTGTAACACAATAACACAATAACCACGCGTTGTTCATTATAAACGTGGGATTATGAATTATATTGAGAACGTTGTACATAGAAAACATGCCGTAATGTACCCGTAGTGTAAACCGACGCATTCATCGTGAAGCGTGCAGCTAGCGATTTGCAAAGATTATATAAATATTAATATAAAGATTAATAAAACGTTACTCACTTTAGTTCTTCTGAAGGTTCAGCAGGAAGACGAATAGGTTCCGATCCTTTATTCAGGTGCAGCTTCTCAGCAAAACCAGCTTTACACTGATCCTCGTTTATAAAGCAATCCACTGAGAAATGATTCGGCAAACATGAAAGCATTGACGTTGCACGTGGGGAATATTCCCTTCGAAAACAAACTCAGCCACTGCGTCTTCAGCGGTTCGGATTTAGGAACATTAAAATGACTGCTGTGTTCGTTATTACACCCAAGAACAGAACACCACAATCGCTTAGACGCCATTCTGCTCATAGACAGTGCTCCAGCATATCAACAATGCCGCGCCGACTATGATTGACAGGACGAGCGAGGGCGGGTCTGTGTTGAATCACAAGCTGTCAATCAACAATCGTGGGAGGGGCGTCCGTGTTATTGACGTCACAAAAACGAACGGCTCAATTTGAGGCAGGGGAAAACATATAAGGAGATTAAAACAAAAACACTGGATGGATTTTTATCATTATATGATGTTTGTGTACAGGCACTGCCAACACACATTTCAGTACAATCAACTTGTAAAAGTGCATGTACCATTATATGACCCCTTTAACACAATTATACAAATGGACAGTTCCTTTAAAGGCATCATATTTTCCCCCAATAAATATTCCTTTTTTTTCCTTCTACTTTTTTTTCTTTTGTGATAATACCAACACATACATATAAATAAAACAATAAATAAATATTAATAAAAATATAACATTCACATATATCAAACTCTTATAATGAATGACACATAATTCCTAATAGTTATTCAAGTAATATTATTTAAATATCAAATATTCAATATTAAATAAGTAAATAAATAAAATAACAAATAACTAGAAATCAAAGGGAAGGTTACATAAAAATGTAGTTATGTAGGCCAATATTATATATTCCTTTATTTTATGGAATATTCTTTGATTTTAGAGTTGCACATATCTTTTCAAAATGTATACATTTGTTCTTAATTTAATGTTATCCTCTCCATAATGTACTTTAGAAACTAAATCTAACCACTCATTTAAAACTGGGGATTCTTGCTTTCTCAAAGAAATTATTGCATTAAAAGCTATAATTCTCAGCATTCTAAATAAGTATATATCATCTTTATAAAGTAGCATAGGTCCTATACCCAAAACTATATTTTGTATCTTTATATTTAGTTTCTTAAAAAAAAATCTTCCCTGAATTAGGCTACTTCTGTTCAATTTCTTTTTTTTATTAGAAGTATAAAATATATGAGTGTAATGAGCCAGAAGTTCACTGCAACTTATCCAACATCCTAAAGAGAAATTATTATAATTAGAAGATATTTCTAGTGTTATAAAATATCGCATATTAATTTTCCAAGCAAAATGTATATTTTAGTCAGAATTATTGCGCTCCTATTTGGCGCGCAGCAGCGCTCGTTCAAAATGAAGATTAGCAGCAAAATGGATGCATTTGCACGACTTTCTAACATTTACAGATGGAGAATATAACTGTAAAATATCATTTTTGCACTGAGAGGGAAAAAAACATGTCACAAACGCATAAAACAGCACAAAATATACGCTGTTTGATGGTGGATCGATTTGATCCACGATCGACCTCTAGGGCTGCTTCAGAAACGCGTGCACACGCAATTATCTAGACTAGATAAACCTGGATCAAATTAGTGAGGTTGCGTGAACTTCAATTACCTTTTATGGAACCACTTTAGCCCCAACTTATTTGTTAGGCTCATTCAAGTCCGGTTTTGGAGTTTAATCCCCGCTTTTCTAAGCTTCATTTATGGAACAGCCCCCTGGTTCAACTCATCAGCTCGTTAGTAGAGACTCCAGGAGCCAGTTGCATAAACAGTGGCTGCGTCCCAAATCACATACTTCCTACTATATAGTGGGTGAAAAACAGTATGAGACAAAAGTAGTATGAATTCACAGTACTCATAAAAGAGTCGGTAGACAGTACCCGGATGAACTACTTCCTATGAGATTCTGAAGGGTGTATACGATGGACACTTTACTGTCCCATGAGGCCACGGGAGAGGGTTTATGAATGGTAGTGAAGCGACGTAACTGATGCAGGTCACGTGATGACGACAACTTGGCGAATGAAGTCTAGATTACACTCATACTAAATAGAATGTGCTTTTTAGTGCTTGTTCAGAATAAGTACTTATGAGTGTGATTTCAGACGCAGCCCGTCTTAAAAACTAGCAATCAGTTAGCACTAATCAGCACTGACATATTTAAAGATATGCTTTGTTAAAACAGCTCAAACATGCATTTTAGTCTTGGACTAGCTTAAGTGCTGTTAAACTGGCCGGTTGCATAAACTGCTAAGACTAGTTTTACAATTGAATCACATTTCTTTAAGACTGTTTCGAACTGTTTTAAGTCAGTTACATAAAAACTAAGGGTGTCACGATTTCGATTTTAAATCGAAATCGATCGAAATTAATTAAAATCGAAATCGATCGAAATTAATTCACAATCGTCGATACTGCCACGCCCCCATGTCACGTCCGTTCTGCTTGCCAAGCGGAAAAAACACGGCGTGTTGAAGTGCTGCAAGTCTATGGTCAACCTCCTCTAACTTAGCTACAGCCATTCAAAAGATAGTATGGCAACTACAGATACAGGAGACCCATCAACAGAACGTGAACCCCTCCTCTTTCATTGAAGTCGCAGGTGTGGAAGTTTTTGGGGATTTCCAGTGAGTAATGTTGATAACGTTCGCGCTTCAAAAAAGCCACAGTTTGCAGACATCCAAAGTCTCGCGGAAGTTCCGGGAGTCTCCCGCATATTGATAGCGGCTCCCTGATGCACGCAAATTAGTTAGAATCTCCCGGAATCTAGAGTGAGCAAGCAAGAGCGCGCATGCGAGACAGAAAAAACTGTGCTCCAGTCCAAACCGTATAGCGCGCGCGCGGCAGAGAGCGAGAAACCTTGCGTGTGTGCCTCATGAAGCGCATGTAAGACAGAGAGCATCCTGATTGGCCGGTTTCGGCTTTAAAAAAAAGTAAATGTAAAAATCGAGAATCGAATCGAACCGTGACCTTAGAACTGTTTATTAATTGAACAAGTAACATGTTTTCGTCCTTTTTTTTTAACATAGTAGGCTAATTGGAAGAAGAAAAAAAACAATACGCACGACAGTCCGTTTTTGCATCGCCAATGCTCGTTAGATCAAACAATAATGTCATCATATGTCATAAGAATTTTATGTGAACCTGCCTTGTTACTGCAATAGCCTCATTTTTAAACAAATTAGTTTCAATAAATGTAAACTATTCGTGTGATTATGCCACTGAGCAATACACGCGCAATACACACACAATGTACCTGAATGAAATGAAATCGAATGTATCGTCCTGTGGAATCATTCATTCACAGACAGCTTACGAAGATGTTCAGCTAATAAAGATCTTCATCGCTGGCAAAAATATGATGCATTTGCAGATTTGCATTCACTAGACTAGACTGTAGATCGGCCACTTCATCCAACGCCATGGGCGGCGCTAGGGAGGGGCTAGCCGGTGCTTCAGCACCCCCAAGAAAGTCCAAAGCACCCCCCCAAAATAATGTCTGGAATCAATTATATTCAAATATATGTTATTTCGAGATATTTAGTCGATATTTCAATATAATATCTCGGTATTTCGACATAATAACGGCAATTTTTTGTCCCGCCAAAGTCACGAGCAGAGAGAGAGAGAGAGAGCCCCGGCCGCGCGCACTCTCACTTCAAACACTTCTCGCGCATATTAATCTAAATCAATTGACACGATAGTAAAAGGTCGGAAGACCGCAATTTCACGTGGAGCATTTGGAGATTTGTTCTCCTGAATTACCGCGGTGTGTGAATTGTGCTAAAAAAAATCACGTTGCCTAGCTTATCGTCTCTAAAAAGCGTTCTGCCCATTCAGCTGACCTAAACCACATTTCAATAAACGAAAAAACCTATCCAGTGATATGTTTTCTGTATTGACGCAAATCTTGTGCGATGTCCTAAACTGCCGAGATAATCACACAAGCGTGCCGTAGACGTCCACTAATGACATGTCCGATACGCAAACGAATGACTCATTTTAACCATTCACTTTAATGAATAGTTAAAACAACTGACATGTCCAACACTGAACTCACCAGACCTCTGAATCGGTCTATAAAAAATCGGTAACACTTAATTAGATTAACATAGTAATTAACTGCACTTCAGCATTGTTAATGTTACTTGTTTCAAAATTTAGAGAGTCAGGCCCACTATGTGTGTTGTAGCCATTAAATAAGTGCATTTAATTTCATTTTTGTTAAAATATTAAGTTTTTTTTTTTTACATCTATGCTGATAATGAAAATTGAACAGCACGTGTAATATGCGCGATATATCGGAAGATATGATGGGTCAGACATGATTTTGACCACTAAATTTACATTTACACATTTACATTTACCGTATTTTCCGCACTATAAGGCGCACTTAAAAGCCTTTAATTTTCTCAAAAAACGTCAGTGCGCCTTATAATGCGGAGCGGCTTATATATGGATGGTGAACACACATTCACCAAGACGCGGAGATAGCGCCGGCCGACTTACGCCACTATCTGGCAATGGATCGTGGATGCCTGGGCTGATATATCAGTCTCCTGTGATCCGAGCTTTCACGAAGGCTGCAGGCAGGAATAATCTCTTTATTCAGCTAGCTCACATACCCGTATTTACTTCCTGTTTTCGGCCGAAGTCCACAGTAGTTGATTGTCGAGTTCGCGCGCAGCGCGCGATCAAACCTCCTCCACGTGTTCAACATCTGATTCGGATGAACTATCCGAATCCGAACTATCCATTTGAGCTGATATTCTCGCATAGAGAACACCACACAGCACCGTCATCGGCTGACAGTCTGAGTCTCCACTGTTGCTTAGTTACCAATGATCGCGCGCGCGCACTCGACAATCGCCTACTGTGGACTTCGACCGAAAACAGGAAGAAAATACGGGTATGTGAGCTGGCTGAATAAACATCATTTTTATTCATATCTTTCACATTTACTGGAGTCAGATTCACCGTGTTCACTCACATGGCTGTGCACTTGTAATGACACATTAAGGTTGTTAAGAGGCTAAAAGTAGGTTTAAAACTTTTCCCGTTTAAGTCAACAGGGTGCAAATTTTAAAAAGAGGATAACACGGTGTAGGCAACACTGGTTTTTGTCGTTGTTATCTGTACTGACAGCACTCCAAATTTACAAAAAATGAGCTCAATGGTAAAATTGACCGGAGTTTTCCTTTAACGTTTGAACAACGTTACCATGGGAGTGAACGGAGTTGTCAGAACACTTAATAAAGTTTGACTTTATCTGACTGTTTTGTTGACATTTGTTGACATCTAGTGGATGCATAACGCAAACCCAGTCAAATGTTGGACTGCAGCTCTTATGCGCCTTATAATCCGGTGCGCCCTATATATGAAAAATGTTCTAAAATAGGTCATTCATTGAAGGTGCGCCTTATAATCCGGTGCGCCGTATAGTGCGGAAAATACGGTAGTCATTTATTTTAGCAGACGCTTTTATCCAAAGCAACTCAACTGAGGACTAAAGCAAGCGAGTCATCGTGAAAAGGCAAAAACAACGCAAGAAGTGCTCAAAATACCAAGTTCGGACATTGCTCGGAGTAGCATAAGCCAGACAAGCAGGATTTAAAGGAAAAGTATTTTTATTTTTTATGTTAAGTATAAATTAAGTTGTTTTGTAGAAAGCCTTTTTTAAAGTGAATTTCGTTTTGTATAAATTGTATCTTAATTTTAATACATTTTTCATCAACCAATTGACTGGGTATAGCCTAAATAAGAAGCAAATATAGCAGACAACATGATAAAGATAAGGAGGCGCGGGCGCGATTGCATTGCACGTGAACTGGAGCACATCTCATAAATTTTGCTCATTTAAATAATAGTGTGTGTGTGTGTGTCTGTGTATATATATATATATATATATATATATATAGGCTAATTGCGCAGCTCCCCCTGTCAATGATCTAGCACCTGCGTTAAAAATTATCTGGCGCCGCCCCGTCCAACGCTCTTGATGCTCTTAAATCTTCCTGTTTCGACTCCGAGTGTGAATTGAAAGCGCTTCAGACGATTCAGTGCGCGAGGAACTGAACAGATCAACTGATTCGCGAACCGATTTAGACAGATCATCTGACAACTTGTTTGATGAAGTCTTTGAACAGAATCGACTCAAAAGAGTGATTCATTTGTAAATGAGCATCGCTCATGCCCATAGAAAGGACACAGCGCGCTTGGAATAAACTCATTTAACAACGTATTGCATTAAAATAAAGTAACGAGAGGAACGTCGCCCAACGTAACAAAGTAAAAGTACACCTTGTGTCCCTGACAGGAAAATACCCTACTGCGCGATCTGTGACAGTAGGCGCGGCGTCATACTACACATTAGAATTGCGCGAAAATATAACGATATTCGAAAAAGCTATTTATGATCCCAACCCAACTTTGATTAACGGCGATATTTTTTTTATCGCCCGATAAGAGTCTCACGTTAACGCCGATAACGGCCCAGCACTAATAAAAACGTATAAATTTGATACTAAAAAAGTAAGGCTGATTCCCCCTTAACTAACCGCTAGTTGCTCATGCTAGTACTTAAAGGGATAGTTCACCCCAAAATGTAAATTCTGTCAGTAATGACACTCCCTCATGTTGTTCAACCCCGTAAGACTTTCGTTCATCTTCGGAACTCAAATTAAGATATTTGTGATTAAATCTGAGAGCTGGATCACTCCTCCATAGGCTTCTTAAGGGATCGAAACTGGCCGGCCCAAAAGTTATGAAAGACATCGTTAAAATAGTCCGAGTGACTACAGACTACAGGTTGAGCACCTTAAGTTTATCAAGCGACGAGAATACTTTGTGCGCAAAAAACAAACAAAAATAACGACTTTATTCAACTATTCATTTCCTTCTCTGTGAGCCTCGAGTGATTTCACGTAGTGTAACAGCGCAGCGCTTCTGTGTTGTACGTCACACGCAGGCTCACTATTGGCCGACGCTGGTCATGTGTGATGCGTGTGACGTACAACACAGAAGCGCTGCGCTGTTACACTACGTGAAATCTCACGGCCCACAGAGAAGGAAATAAATAGTTGAATAAAGTCGCTATTTTTGTTTGTTTTTCGCGCACAAAAAGTATTCTCGTCGCTTGATAAACTTAAGATTGAGCCACTGTTGTCACTCGGACTATTTTAACAATGTCTTTCATAACTTTTGGGCCGGTCAGTTTCAATCCCTTAAGAAGCCTATGGAGGAGTGATCCAGCTCTCAGATTTAATCACAAATATCTTAATTTGTGTTCCGAAGATGAACGAAAGTCTTACGGGGTCGAACAACATGAGGGAGAGTAATTACTGACAGAATTTTCATTTTTGGGGTGACCTAACCCTTTAAAACACAGTCTTACCATAATGGCTGTTTATGCAACTGGCCCCGTCGAGGGTCGATTTGAAACTTGTAATGCTGGTCTAAGCACATGACCTGAAATAGGCGTCGGATAAGAGGACCGGAGAAGCGCTGCTCTAAATGACTGATAACCGAACACTTGTTGGTGTTTGCAGGTCCGATCGAGCAGCTTCCAGACTATAACCGGATCCGCAGTGGCATGCACTGGTTGAGGCCGTGAGGACGGAGAAGTGAACCAGTGCTTTGTCTGCAGAAGTCGCAAAATAAGACAACTTAATGTGCTTTTTTTTTTTTTCATGTTTATTTTATTATAAAATAAAGAACAACACAATAAAGTTAAAAGACCACGTTTTGTGTGAGTGTGTGTGTTTTCTTTCCCTGTGGCACGTTTGTCATTTTTTGTTTTTAGCAGAGACCTGCTCCTGGGCGGCTTTCTTAGCCTTTATCATCTCCACCAACTCCTGGAGAAACACAGAAAACATTCACATTAATATTGGCATTATTTCTTTTTTTGGTCATTATTTGTTCTGTGTGTCAATGCTTTAGCAATCAGCTTGCATTATTATAATAAGTGTTACAAATATTATAACATTTATATAATAATTAGTAGTATTATATTTAGATATTTGACATTTTATTATTAAAAAACATTTTCATTTGTTCTGGGTAATAATGCTTTGGCAATTTATTTTATTTAGATACTTTTAATTGTATTGTTAATCATATTAACCCTTTAAGTGTCACCCCCCCCCCCCCCTTTTTTGAAAATGCACATTTCCAACTTAAATGGTTATAATTCAAGAATGCTTTGGAATATAGACGAAATATTGGTCTTGTTTTAAAGAAGACATTTGGCAGATTTTTGTAGAAGTGAAATAAATTAAGTGAAAGTTATAGAAGTTTGAGTTTATGAAAATGTACAATGTAAATAATGTAATTATTCATATTTTATATAAAAAATATAATTTTCAAAACCTGGGCGACTAAAACTGCAAAAAAAAAATCAAAGCCAAAAATCTGAACAAGTCGTGTTTCAAATTTTAGGTTGATATCTCAAAAAAGAGCTTTCAGTGAGATTTTATTTGGGCGCAGTACCAAACCTTTTAACTAGATGACAACCAGACTCCATCACTGCCCATATCAGGGCGCCTCCATTTCCATATGTGTTTAGAGTGATATGAACCATTATTTCCACAATTTATGAAGTAGACATCCTATTCAGAAGTAGTATGAGAAGTTTGGCAGATTTTGATATGAATTCAACCTCTCAGAAACACAAAAAGAACAGGTATGTGCGTTATAGCTTCCTGCCACATCACAAATGGTGAATCTATTATTTTTTTCTTTATATTTAAAACATTTTCAGACCTTTTTTTCTAAAATAATTGAATGGATGCTATCTTTTGAACTCCTGGCATGAAAACAAAACTGAGGTTTCTACCCTTCTTTCATGATTTTCATGTTCATTGCCATTTCAAAATAAAGGTCTGACCACGCCTAAAGAGTATGAAAATATTATTGTTGCAAATTGATAAATTACGGCTCCCCTGTAATTTATTTTGAAAATCAATCACTAAATATGGAAACTAGAGATTGTAAGCTTTCAAATGATATATAGTTTGTCAAGATTAGTATAGGATATTACTGTTTTAAAAATGTAATGGATTTGGGCCCACGACATAATTATTTCAAAAGATCTTATTTTAGTGCTTGGCACCTTATTCTACCTCTAATATTTGTTTCATTTGTTTAATAGTGTGTAATGCTTTTACAATAAACTTGCATTATAAGAAGAGATTTTATATCATATATGCTACATATATTTTTAGTAGTAATATTTATTAAAAAGAAAACAATTACTTGGTAGCTTCCAATTCTACCTGATTAATATGTTATTGCTCGTTTCTTTTTGTTGTCATTATTTGAAAAAAAAAAAACCCATTGGCTGAACAGTCATGCCAAAAAAGCCTTACTTTGTATCTCTTCATGCAGTCCTTCTTGGAGCGCCCGGGCACGGCGGCGGAGATCTTCTCCCAGCGCTCGGGGGTGTTCACCGGGTAGGTCTTCAGGGCCTGTTCCAGAAGCTTCTGCTCCTCCGTGGTCCAGTGTGCAGAGTTGGCCTCGGCGCTCTGAGCTGCAGGACACGAGAAGTGCTTGTATTGTAACGCTGAACTGTTTTTGCAGTGTGTGTGAACTGTGGCAACTTACCGTCGAATCTCTCTGACGGCACAGCGTTGTCCACGGTAGGAGGGACGGCTGAATGCTCCTTCTTAAACTTCTCGAACGCCTTTCGGTTAATCTCATCTTTCTGGTGAGGATCTGTCGCAAATTAAAGAGGACATATGCTTTTTACATCATCTCTCTTTAGTGTGTAATGTTGCTGTTTGAGCATGAAAACAGGTTATTCTCTACATCAGAACTCCTGAAACGCCTCCATTGTAGTCTCGAGTTTCTTCCGGGAACGAACACGTCACAATATTCCTCATTTAAATAATTAATGAGCAGAATAAAGGGGCGGGGCCTGGTTGAGTTAGTTAGTAGTGTGTTAAACTGGCGGTTATGGGAAGGGGCGGGGCATTTCCCAAACACACTCGAAGCGCTCGACCAATCACAACACACTGATCCAGCCGACCAATCGGAGCACAGTGTGCTTTTCAGAAGGAGGGGCTTCATAGAGACAGGAAGTGAACAGAGCGTTACTGACAAACTGGGAATCTGGGGAATCAACATTGTATGAAAAAAACTTGTTCTAGTAGCGCCTGAAAACATCAAGACTTTGCTTAAAGAGGTCATATTATACCCTTTTACAAATTAAGCATACGTCAAGCCCATAAAACAAGTGTTACCTACCAAGTTTCTGCAGTGTTTTTGCTTTATTAATGACGTCTTTGGCGGTCCTCTTCGCCCCGCTGCTGGAGTGCTGGTTCATATAGTTGGCGATCACCTCCCACCTAACCAATCACAGCACAGCTCAGTCGGGAGCACCAGGATCATCCGCACCATCTGCCACATGGCAGGTTAGCATGGAGACTCACCTGGCGTTCGTTCCGGCGGGAAACAGGTTGACAGCTTTGATGAGCAGCTGCAGATCTTCCTCATTCCAGCCTCTGTTGTTCAGTCCTCCTCCTCCTCCGCTGGCGTGTTCAGCGCCGCGAGACCCTTGCTGAGCCTGGATCTCGGCCTCCTTCTCCTTCTGCATCTGCACGTTCACCTCCTGCACCTGCACGCACACACACACACACACAACGCTTGAACCAGGAGGACTTCAGGAAAACAGCACCATTCAGAAGTTTGGGGTCGCAAACTATTTTTCCCAAAATAAATGAATACTTTTATTCAGGAAGAACACATTAATTTACTCAAAATGGCAGTAAAACTATAACAAGAGTAGGTATTTCAGATATTACAATGATAATTATTATTATTAGTAGTAGTATTTGTATAAAGTAGTCCTGTTTTATATTTATAAAGGTCTTTTAAACATCATATTCCTGTAAATCTGAAGCAGCACAACTGTGTTCAACACTGATAATAATCATAACTGTTTCTTGAGCATCAGATCCTCATATTAGAGTGATTTCTGAAGGATCATGTGACACTGAAGACTGGAGTAATGATGCTGGAAATTCAGCTTTGATCACAGGAATAAATTACACTTTACTGTATATTCACATAGAAAACAGCAGATTTACATTGTAATAATATTTCAGTGTTTTTACTGATCAAATAAACACAGCCTTGGTGAGCAGAAGAGACTTCTTTCAGAAACAGTAAAAAATCTTAACCCCAAACTCTCGTGTGTATACGCATTGATTAATTGCTGAGAACAAAAACAACATGCATGAGGTAAACCGACCTGTTTCTCCAGAGCTGCTTTACTCTGTTCTTTATTCCCAGAGGACAAAGCTTCATTCAGACTCTGCAAACTACAAATCACACCAAAATAACAATTATTCTCCTACATTTCGATAATAAAAGGTGTTAAATGACATTATGTTTAAAGGCTTTCCAGTGTTTTCACAACACAACTCCTTCACCTGGTCAGTTCTAACCGGTCACACAGTTTCTCCACTTCCTCCATCATCCTGACGCTGTCGGCTTCATTTTCTGTGAAGTAGTTTTGTGTCTGAGAGAGAGAGAGAGAGAGAGAGAGAGAGAGAGAGAGAGAGAGAGAGAGAGAGAGAGAGAGAGAGAGAGAGAGAGAGAGAGAGAGAGAGAGAGAGAGAGAGAGAGAGAGAGAGAGAGAGAGAGAGAGAGAGAGAGAGAGAGAGAGAGAGAGAGAGAGAGAGAGAGAGAGAGAGAGAGAGAGAGAGAGAGAGAGAGAGAGATTGAAACCACCTTTATTTACAACATACAGATAAAACCAGTCTGTTACCACTAGCAAACTCCGTTACAAAATCTCAATTACGGGGAAAAAAATAACAAAATAAAAAAAACACACATGAAAGACACAAAACAAAACAAACAACAAACGGACTTAAAAAGTTAACAGTAAATCATCATTTTCATCAACTCTACATAACACTTCATTTATAGCCCAAGTATTCACGAACATTGGTAAGCACCCAACCAAAGCATAGTATGCATACTCTATCCTGAGCCTTGATGCAACCAAACCCTTGAACATCAGCAAAGAGAGAGAGAGAGAGAGAGAGAGAGAGAGAGAGAGAGAGAGAGAGAGAGAGAGAGAGAGAGAGAGAGAGAGAGAGAGAGAGAGAGAGAGAGAGAGAGAGAGAGAGAGAGAGAGAGAGAGAGAGATGAATGTCAGTAGCCGCGTTTCCATTACCCTTCAAATTGTTTTTATTTGTTTTAAGTCTAAAGGAAAAGCACTATATTTTTAATTTAGTTTTATTTTGAATTTTCATATTGTTAGTATTATCAGGGATTAAAGTGAAAAAAATTCTTCTGACTGAATTTTTTTTCAGGCCAAGTCATATTCCTGTAACTTTATTTAAATAGTCGAGACCAATAGCGTTTTAAGGGGAGATGTTTTAAACCGCTTTAATATTGCCAGTGTGCGTACTTTAAAAGCTATTTTAATCTATGAAAAACAATTACTTATCTTGACAAATAATCAACCATCTACATAACTTTTCAGTGCATGTTTTTATTTATCTTATAAGACCAAACAATGCTAAACTATGTTAATATATAGTTTGTTCCATGGCAAATCGTTTTGGCTGAGGGCAAAGTGAAGTTTCATAACTTTATATATTTAGGCTATTTAACTTTGTAGCCTATTAGAGAGCTGACTTATGTTTGACTGAATTGTTTGCTTTTATTTCTCATTGTATAGCTTATTATAGCCTACCTATTAGGCTACTTATACTTTTGAACGGGATATTATTGATCATTAAAACTGACATTTAACAAAAAGAGACAGGGTTGTGTAATTTTATATATTCTAAAATATTCTTTATATATATATATATATATATATATATATATATATATATATATTTACTATGCATTACTTTCACTCTATGTGTACATGCATAATACAATACAACGATACAACCCTGTCTGTTTGTTAAATGTCAGTTTTAATGATCAATAATGTTTCATATTTTTAAAATGAAAACAAAAAGAAGCAGGGTTGTGTTTTATATTTCGTGTTGTTATAAATATATGAAGTGAAGATAATCAATGTGCGTTGCATGAACCACATTTGTGTGGCCATTAATATGTTTATGATAATATGTTCATTTATAAATGAAAAGAGGCAGAGTTGTATTTTATACCATATTTCGTTTTATGGTTGCCTAAAATATACATAAAGAGATAACCGGAGTAGCCAGAGCGAGCTGAGTGACGCGATCAAGAACGCACTGTTCCATTTGCAGAATAACCGGACTCGCGTCATCTCGTCCTCGGGAGTTCGTTCTCCTGAGTCGAACTTGGCAAGTCCGAACTACCAGGACGCAAGTCCGAAGTTTGCGTAGGCTACTTGGTAGGCTATTGAGAAACGGCCAATAATTGACCCGCGTTCTGTTTTCTATCATGCGCCGTGCACGTTTGCGCGCTCGGGCTCGGACCGCAGCAAACGAGCTGTAGCCTGACATGCACTTCTCCAAAGATTAATTGAGTGAACACGGAGCAGTTTTTTCCGTGAGCGGGAATTGAAAACCCGGAGTGGACCGTAAGCGAAGTGATAACAGAATGCTTAGAGTGGAGAGAGGAACGTGCTTTCGCTCCACTCCAGGCTTTGATCACATCCCCCTCAGCAAGGTGAATACACCTCGTCTCTCCTTAATATAAGACCTATTCAAACTGTTCAAACTAAAATTAAGATATTTATCACACTATTTGAGAAATGAAAGCCTATTTACGGCCTTAAAATTATGAAAAGTTAATTTAAGACATAAGGACAGACGGGAACCCTGCAATTGACGGAAATCCGTCATAGACTCGCTGCAATTAACGGAAATCCGTCGTAGCGACGGAGAACTTTAATCCCTGTATTATGATAATGTCATTTATCATTTTCTTTCTGCTGTAATGTTGAAATTTCTCACTTGAGAGACAAATAAAAGGCTGATCTAATCTAATCTAAATTGCGCAAATTGAAATACGCCCGATGGAAACACGTCATTTTCACAAAAACTCCCATATAATGACAAAAAGGTTTACGCTCGCATGATGTGGTTTTTCAGGCAATTCGAAAAAGGAGTATTTCGCAAAACTGCAACGAAAACAGTTTTTCACGCGTTTACAGTCACCTGACGTCGACGGAGCGGTGTGTATGGACAGAAGACGAGACATTAAACTCATAAAAGACTAAAGTAGTACGGGAATACTGGATTCTAAACCTCAAAGAAATGCCACAATCAAGAGCTTGAAGCGGATACGACGGGGAAACACCTCACATGTGCCGCTCCCAGTATAACGGTCTTTCCTTACCATTAAAGGCAGTTTGTTTCTAAAACACTTTTCCCCAAATTTGTTTAAACTGTCTTTATATACCAATACACATCTAAAATGTAAGTACTCTGAAAAATCGAGTGTCTCTAGTCCTCTCAGGGCTGCAATAAACACAGCTACTCTCTCCATTAGGAGCGAATGAAATGATTGGCTGGGCGACTGTCACTCTCCCTCGCTACCATGGCAACCACCCCTGCTGCTACAGGAGTCGCCCACACGCGCACCCGGTTGACTCGCTCGTTACCGAATCAAACTCAACAGGAGCTGGAGGACGCGTTCACCAGCGCCGAGCGGAGAGGAGCGCAGTGCATGTAGTGACATGTAAGAGCTTCCACGATGAGAGCCTCCTCTTTCGAAACGAGCGAGTCAACCGGGTGCGTGTGGGCGGCTCCTGTAGCAGCAGGGGGGGTTGCCATGGTAGCGAGGGAGAGTGACAGTCGCCCAGCCAATCATTTCATTCGCTCCTAATGGAGAGAGTAGCTGTGTTTATTGCAGCACTGAGAGGACTAGAGACACTCGATTTTTCAGAGTACTTACATTTTAGATATGTATTGGTATATGAAGACATTTTAAACAAATTTGGGGAAAAGTGTTTTAGAAAAACCCTGCCTTTAATGCTTGGATAACACGCCTACGTCTCCTTCGGCTAATAATAATGGCTAGTGCGGAGGCTGGGAAACATGTAAACCCGTACCAACATCAGCTGCCATAATCATTGGAATGAATTATCAAAAAAAAAAAAAAAAAAAAATGTTTCAGTCGCATAACATCAGTTAATGTATTTTCGCAATATTTTTGTATCGACATTTACAAAATATCGCAAGTGTTTTGCGCAGATGTCCTGGAAACACAGCGAAGCAGTGAAGGGGTCTCGCCTTGCACGTGGTCCTGAGCTTCTGCCGCTCTTTCTTGAAGGCCTTCTTCTGCGCCTCCTTCTCTTTCTTGGCCTGTTGTGCCGCCTGTCGAGCCGTCTCCTCTTCCTTCTCCTTCAGCAGTCGAGCCGCGGTCGCCTCGGCCTGACGCGCCTGCAGACACACACACACACACACACACACACACACACAACGGCAAAAATCACATTCCATATTTTGGGTATTTGACTTGTGTTAGTATTTTGATTTTCTCTTGCTATCTAGTTTGATTTTATTTGTGAAATTAGTTTACTGCTTTTGCTTGTATTTATTTGACCCGATGTTGTAAAGCACATTGGTCAGCAACTGATGTTTTAATGGTGCTATATAAATAAACCAAACTTGAAACAAAAATGATAAGAGATGATTTAGACGACAGGGTTGCTGATTGCAAACAAGTCTATTTTCATGGAAGTGAAAAATATTGCAGTTGAATTTAATCGTACAGTATGTGCACTTACAGTGAAGTACTGAGTCATGTAAAGTAACTATAATATATAACTAACTACCCGGGAGCTTAACATGAGTTCAGGTTAGGTTTAGTAAATTAATTAATAGCTAGTTATTGTAACTACTATGGCAAGTACAAGGTACAACAAGACTGTAAAATAAAGTATGAAAATATTACTCAATTCATTTTTAATTCAACTATAATTTTTTTTTTTTTAAATCACATGGTCACTGATCAAATGTAAATACTGTATATTCACACAAACACATATACAGTTTATATATGTGTGTGTTATTTATATACACACACATATATATATATATGCGTGTATATATGTGTTTGTGTGTATATACAGTATTTACACTTGATCAATAACCATGTGATACTTTTTTTCTTATAAATTTGTGTGTGTGTGTGTGTGTGTGTGTGTGTGTGTGTGTGTATATATATATTAGGTGTGGAACGGTACATGTATTCGTATTGAACCGAAACGGTACGGGCGTCACGGTTCGGTTTACGAATTTACACGGAGAATACACGGTATAAAAATAAATAAAACTCACGTGCAAATTAATGTATTGTGGAACTACTGTTAGATACGCGGGTTCTTTAGGGACACATAATCTGTAGCATCGGCTTAGCTCTGAACGCGCGTTCACTTCAAACGTTGGCTTAATTTAGACGTCCTATTCGCTTTGGACTGTTATACAAAAAGATACACTTCAGAATCGATCATCCGTTTATTCGTCAACACCAAAACGTTACACCACCTCGTTCGTGCTCGAACAACCACAACCGCACTTCCGGGAACTTCATAATATGAGTCCCATTTTTATTCCCGGTAAAGCGTCATGTGAAATATTAAACAATATTCAGCACAGAGGTATAATGTGCATGAACACATTTTTTAATGTCTTAAACTTAAACTCCCACTCTTCAAAAAAAAAAAAAAAATAATAATAATAATAATAATCTTTCAATTCAGTATACTAACAGGACATACTGAACAACAACCTCCTTGAACAAAAATACAACCTAGTATATTTTAACAAGCTCTCGAGTACAACTCAAAGACAGACTGTTTTAATTCAGTTTCCATTGTCCTTCACTCAGTGCTTTGAGTAACTGACAAGCTGATGCCCCCTTCTTGGTAAGGCAGTCCGCAAGTTGTTCTTTTGTGTTGTACCACAGTACTCGCTCAACTCTCTGTGTTTGGACAAGTTCTTTGATACTACTTATCTCCAGGCGGAGTCTTTTCTCAGAGACTGACTTTGTGGACTTAAGTGCATCAGCAAGCGAATGATTGTCTGTGACACAGATTATTGGTGGAGCATGTTCAGCATCACCAGTAGTTAGTTCTGAGAACAGTGTGGACAGAAAGATAGAATTGTCAATTCCATCAGACATCGCCAATGTTTCACCAGCAAGTGTGCTCCGCACAATCCTTTTGACTCTCTTTGATTGCCATGAAAGGGGTGAGAATTTTCCATTTTCTCCCATTAGAAGAATCAGGTGCCCTCCTTGGGTACCTCCATCTGAAAGATTTCCAAACGAAGCATCACTGAACACAATTATCTTAAGAGCACTGTCTCTCCCCAAGTGTTGGAAGTTTAGAATGACCTTCTTGGACTTAAGTTTGCACACTATCCGGTTTGCTTCATGGATTGTCTGCACAGTTGCATTTTTTATGTTTGATGTCAAATTGCTAGCATCAAATATGACATCTGGCCTGCTCTGCCTTGCCACCCAGAGAATTTGGCCTATTTTGGACCTGAGCTGATCCTTTTCCTCCTCACAGAGAGATGAGTCTTGTTCCACAGCTCGTGAAGGATCCATATGTATGGGCTGCATGTGTTGAATGTAGTTTTCCTGGTGAATTTGTACTTTTCCGTCAACAGTCACAAAATCTATTCCCACATAACAGAAGTGATCATGTTCCTTACGTCCAACTTGAAAAACAGATCGAAGGTGTGGTATCACAGTTGTGGAGAAACTTTGCGTGCCCCTCCATATGAAGTCATCCACATGACAGGCAAGCACCCCAGTTACAGTGCAGTCCTGATCTAGCCAATAAAAGACAGCTGGATCAACCTTGGACATTTTTCCTCCTGCTTTCAGTACTATGTCTTTCACTCTATTGTACCAGTACAATGAAGCATCTGCCAAACCATATACACACTTTTTGAGCTTCCATAATGCTCCCTCACAGATAGCCTCAGGGGGAGGCCTGATGTAGATGTCACGTGACAGTTCTATTCCCTGCAGAAATGCAGATTTTATATCCATGGAATGAAGTGTCCACTGTCTTTGACAAATAACTGCCACCAGCAGTCGAAGAGACTCTGAAGCACATGTGGGTGAATCCTTTTGTATCTCTAACACATTTAACTCCTCAAAAGCTCTGGCCACCAATCGTGCTTTCGGTACTAGTCCAGTTAGTGTTTCCTTGAGAGTGCACACCCATCTGGTTGAGATGCACTTTTGTCCCTCATCCTGAACTTCCTCAAACACACTGTTATCTCTCCAACTCTTCATCTCATCTTGTTTGGCTTGGTCAAAGGATAGATCTTTCGTTACCAATACGTCCTCACTAACATTAGTGACACTAACATCAGTAACAGCAGGTTCTATTTGAAGACACTCTAAACATGATATGTCAACTGAATCTTTACTGCCTGCAACATTTGTGGGTTCTATGAGCAGAAGATTGTACCAGTTTTTATATTTGCCAGTAGCTTTGCCTGCACGTCCTAATACTTTTGCTGTGTGCAAAGACCCACTGTCTCTGTGTCTGTATTTTAGAACTTGCCCTGTTTTTAGACGGACATCAGTTCCCTGCTCTGTATCACTTTGTGTCCCCGTGTCGTCACTTGTGTGTTGTGCTGCTACATTCTGCTCCATAGTGGATGCCCCTGTGTGCTCAATTTGCACCGAACTCTGCTGCATTTCGCTTACAGTTTCTGTTCCCTCTGTGTTGTTGACAGCATCTCCTGTCATCTCCTGTCTATGCACATTGTTTGTGTCAATTTCAGCATCATCCTTATCGACATGTTGATCTCTGCTGTCTGTGTTTACTTTTCTTAGCCTGAGGTAGTGTATCCTAATGCAGGTTCCTCCATGTCTGACAAACACCACTGCACCATCCTGGCCAATGACAACTCCTGGTCCTTTCCACTTTGGACAATCAACTCTCTTGTAGTACACTTTGTCACCCATTTTATATTTTTCATCTGTGTTACGCAGTTGTTTACGCAGTGCTCTCCGTATTCTTTCTGAGCATTCTGCTTCAGTGAACGCCTTTCTTGATGCATGTAAAGCAGAGATGTGTTTTGCCACCCACTCACTTTTCGTGGTGCCCTCTAAAGCTGGGGGCTTGTCGGTTAAAACAGAGGGCAGGTTGGGATTCTGTCCAAACACCAACTGATGAGAACTGTAGCCATGGACATTTTGCATGGTGTTCTTTGCCATAAGAGCCCAGTCCAATGCAGTGTCCCAGTCACAGCCGTTACTTGTCTTCACTTTCATTATGATCTCTGTAAGTGTTTGGTTGTGTCGCTCTATAAGTCCATTGCTCCACGGGCTGTATGCTGCTGTTGTCTTTATTTCTATGTTGAAGTTTTCTGCCATGTCTCTAACCTCATCATTGTTAAATTCTCCCCCATTGTCAGTAAACAGTTTCTGAGGTGGACCATGTACACTTATCCAGACATGGAGAAAGTGTTTCACTATTTCAGAAGACCTTTTCGTGGTCAGTATGCTGCCTGTACTAAACCTTGTGAACTGGTCAATGATGTGGAGATACCACACACCTGGTTCAAGTTCATGCAGATCTACTGCAACAGTTTCATTGTACTGAGTTGCCAGTGGTAGGCCAACAGCAGGCTTTGGTTTGGTCTTACTGTATCTTTGACACGTTTCACATTCACTCACAATTTTTTCCAGAATGACACTACATTCTGCATCTTTATTGCCTGAGCTAGTAAGAAGTCTCTGCAGTCTATCAGCAGAAGCATGACCAAATTGTCTGTGAAGCTTCATCAGGATTTTGTGTTTTTCTGCTGAGCTAATTTTTTCTGAGATTGTCAGTATTTCCTCATCACACTGACTTTGTACATCCTCATTCTTTTGTTCCGTTAGCGAGACATCTTCAACAGCTACCAAGACACAGTCATCACCTTGAATGTTTCTCTTTTCATTGTCCATAATGTTTACGCAGTAATGACCAGAGCTTGTAAAGTCAAGTTTTACAGGTTGACTGAACATCACCGCACTGTCATTCTCCATATCCAGCACTGTCCCTGCTCTTTTCATGGATGCCTTGCTCAAGAGTAGTGGAATCTTCGCTGGCACAACTTCAGTTTCAATATGACACTTAGTTTGTCCAATCTTTGCAGGAATTTTCAACTTTCTGTTGGAATAGACCACTTTTCCATCACCAAACTTAAAGGGTCTGTGACTGTGTGTTTCGGTCTTCCTCAGGTCTTTTATCTCGTTTTGGCTTAGTTCAGCGATGTAGCTATTTATCCATTCCTGTCCACACACAGTCCGTGTGCATGCAGTGTCTATTATTGCTGAGCCGAAACACTCCGTCATAAATATTTCTGCTTCAGTGGGCGACTCTTTTGTATACAGAGTAATGTTGCACTCCTCTATATCATCTGTTTTACAATCTTCAGTCAGTTTGACTTGCTCACCTCTGTGTGGACAGTCTTTGGCCCAGTGGAACGTGCTTTGACAAACAGCACATTTTGATCTGCGTCCATACCTGTCCAGAGGGTTAGTACCAGGCAGTGGTGTCTTTTGCTGAACATTTTGCGACCATGGCTTGCTCCTTTGTCGTCTTTGTTCTGTTACATATGCTGTTTCCTGATTAATCCCCACTGTAGAAGCAGACTTTCCTCCGAAAATCCTCTTCAGTGCTGACTTCATTGAAGCAAAATTCAAATCTGTACATGCTGTCAGAGCTAACTGTCGGTCTTTCACTAAGCACGCAGTATCGAGCAGTTTGAATGCTAACACTGCATCGGGAAGCTCCATCTTATATTTACGCATCCGCGAGTACCGCTGTTCAAAATCAATTATATAGTCTGTCATGGAAACAGCGCTATCTTTCATAATCCGGTCAAAACTCGAGTACGCCTCATAAACTTGGTCCTTTTCTTCTTTGAGAAACAAATCATCGAGTTTCACAAGTAAAGTGTCCATGCCAGTGTCCTTATTCAAATCATCTACCGGTATTTCCATTGCCGTTTCTCTCTCTCTTCCCGACAGCGCCAAAGCCACAGCAAGTGCCTGTTTCTTTTTTTCGAGCTCCGTAACCCTGGTCCAAATTGCGACTTCATTCTTCCAACTTTCATATGGTTTTCCTTCATCAAATGTTGGTGGTACTCTGTAGTTGCTAACCATCCTCTGCTACCAATGTTATACAAAAAGATACACTTCAGAATCGATCATCCGTTTATTCGTCAACACCAAAACGTTACACCACACCGTTCGTGCTCGAACAACCACAACAACCGCACTTCCGGGAACTTCATAATATGAGTCCCATTTTTATTCCCGGTAAAGCGTCATGTGAAATATTAAACAATATTCAGCACAGAGGTATAATGTGCATGAACACATTTTTTAATGTCTTAAACTTAACAGGACTAGCGTCGAACTAGACGCGAATTTGACGCTCTATTCACGTTTGGTGTGACCGCATAATGAACAGGCTGCGATGTCAAGATTGCAATGCTGGAGTGTGTGTGCGCGCGCGAGAGAGAGAGAGGCGCGGGCGCGATCGAACAGTGGAAACATAAAAAACATACTCCGTCATTTTGTTCATACAGATCATTAAACCTGCAAAGTGTTTACTTATATTAGTGTACACTCGCAATAAAACACAACATTGTGCTTTGTCACACTGTAAAACTGTAACCTACAACTGTCACCCAACCAAAATCACACACACACACACACACACACACACACACACACACACACACACACACTGTTTTAAAAGCAAAACATATTTATCCAACTCCATTTCAAAACGTCTGTGGGTCCCATCTCTTGGACATTCATATTGCATTGGTTTTCATTTCTCGTCCTCGGAGCACTAATCTTACAATCTCTACATTGATTAAAAAAGAAAATCGAATGTTTTTTTAATGGTAGTATTATTTTATACAGAAATCAATTATTTATAATTCAGATGAGAATAATGTTACATTGTTAATTGATAATGTTAATTAAAATTAAGGAAAACAAATATATTTATCTTAAATACAGCAAATTAATTTTAAAATGAATTCAGGTACAATTACCAAACATATTGCAAGGTCTTTTTGTTTTTTTATTAATTTAATTAATAAACTAATTATATTAAACTATTGTCAGTGCACTACAAATAAACTGGTTCTATGCCTTTATTAATAAAACTTATTTAAAAAATACAATGCCTTCTGCATTTTTGTTTTGCTTTTCCCTCCATTGTACCGAAATCGTACCGAACCGTGATGTCTGAACCGAGGTATGAACCGAACCGTGACTTCTGTGTACCGTTCCACCCCTAGTGTATATATATATATTATAAAACTGAAACCTGAAGAGGTACAAATTAGTGATGTGCAAAATACTTTGCTTAAATGTGTGGTTAGTAACAGCTACAGTAAAGCACACTAATTAAAGTGCCTAAAATGATCACAAAGTAAAAAATGTAAATAAAGTTGACACCCATCCGTCATTTGAAACAGGAAGTGTTAGTGGGACTGACCCGCTCCTTCTCCTCCTGCTCCCGTTTCTTAGCCTCGGCTTTGGCCTTCTTCTCCGACTCTTTCCTGGCCTTCTCCTCCTCTTTGAATTTCTTGATTCGCGGGTCGCAGTTGTAGGCGGTGTCTGCAACACACACACACACACACACTCTCTCACACAGCCGCTCACAGCGAGATCTGTCGTGTCTGACCCGGTGACACTCACCAACAAGAGTCCGTATCCGGTTCATCTCTTCCTTCTTCCTCTGAGCTCGAGAGGCTCGGTTCTGTTTCTCAATCCACCTCCTCTCATCTCGACTGCGGGAATACAAATCAAATTACATAGTATTTCATTTTATTTCAATTTAAATCAATTTTATTTCAAGTGACCGTTTTTTTATGGTTTTAGCCGACTGTAACAACTAGGGGTGGAAATCTTTTGGACCTTGTTGCAGACCACAGATGTGCCGTATATTGTCCTTTTTCATACTTTTACAGTGGATTGCAAAGGAAAAAATAAAAATCATCATGAGGAAAAGATACAGCGACTGAAAAGAGCTCTCGCCGTAGATGTTCTTGTTATAACATGTCACGTTAAAATACCAAGTATAACGTTATTCTCATGATGTCTGAAAATAAATCATGAAGGAAAATTGACGGATCAGCTTTATTTGTAAATGATTCGTTTTAGCCTTTTTGAATGGAAGTTCCCCAGGGGTTAAAGTGAAAAAAATTCCTGAGCCTGAACTTTTTTTTTGGGGGGGCAGATGAACTTATCTTCAATAGCACCATTTATTTTCAAGTATTACAGCTGTATCTTAATGCCGTCTTTTTATGAATGAAAGCCAGTATCACTCATATTATATCCTGATGTCTCGATGAAAATGATTTCCCCCCAAATTTTAAACATTAGGCTTCAAAAAATATAAAAACTAGTGCTGGGCAAGTTAACGCGTTATTATCGCGTTAACGCATTTATTAATTAATGCCGACAATTTTTTTATCGCGCGTTAACGCAGTTTTTTTTTATTATTATAATTTTGAAAGTCCGTTGCTCACTGGCTCTGAATACACATAGGCCTACAGTCAAACCATGATCACAGGAGGGGTGGGATGTTGGTCAGCCAGCAAATAACCCACCCAAACAAGCAGTGGAGAGGCTTTGGCAGGTTCTCTCAGGTGAACAGAAAGGGAGACAGCGCTCCGCGAGTGAATGACAGGCGCTCTATGGATAGTAACCATGGCAACGGCTTCTGTGCGCTACGTAGCTGTAGCCTTTTTAACTTAAATTAAAATTATACATAACTTTACCTGATAGGCCTGCGTTTAGTTTAGCGGGGATGCTCTGCCATGTGAATTCCCTCCTGTTGATGTCCTGATAACTATTTAGATTCTGGAAACTCACAAACAGCGAGCCGAGGATCAGTCTCTCTTCCAATGATTTGTGCTGCGCGTCGTGTACAAAATTAACATGAGAACACTATTTTATTAAATCGGTGTGAATTCATTGGGTTTAGTTGCCGTTTTAAGTGCGTTGTTCCAGGAAGAGCACGCGTCCACAAGTCACACATTCTGACAAGCACATCTGAGGCGGCGTTGGTGACACGTTGCATTAGTCGTTATATTTGATTATGAAATATTTTATTTAATTCAGGGCCTGAATTTCGTTTTGGAAAATGGGGGGGAAATCCCTCCTTAGATGATTTTTTTTGAAGGGGGAGAAGGGCGGGGGGCATTTTTTCCAAAACAAAAATTACATTTATCTTGCCTAAATGTTTGCGCTCATTGCATTTTTACAATGGGGTAATATTGTTGTTAAGAGTTTACACAACACAAGGAAGCTTGATTTAAATTGTTTAATTAAATTGAAAAAAGTAGCACAAATAAATACAATAGACTAAAGATACAAATAAAGACAAATAAAGAGAAAAGTTTTTCAATGGGTCTAACTTCATATAGGCCTACAGAAACTGAATAAAGTAGCCTAATCAAATGGAAAATAACACTGGGTAGTATTTTAGTCCTGAATAAATTAAATATATATAGGCTATTAATCCTGATTCCTTTAACTTAAAGCTATATTTTGTTGTTTTGACAACTAAATTAATGAGCTAGTGCACGGGTCCTGTGTTCATTATACTGGCATGCGTTTTATGCTTATTAAAAGACAAAACCGACTATGTTTAGAGATACTCACGAAGACCGAAATTGACACAATTTTGCGTCTTAAAGCATATAATCCGCGAAAAATAACTTTTGTTACTGGCCAGCTGTTTTTGAGGCGGATTCTCTATGAATGTGCGCATAGAAAATCATCTCAGAGAGCGCACGAGCACTGATTAGTTTAAAATCGCTTGAATGTTTAAACTGGTAAGACTTAAAAAGACGTGCAAATGGTAAACTTCAGTCACGATGCACTGCTGGCCCGATTGTGCGAGTGAATATTCCGTCATGTCCCGACTCCTAAACGCGAGTGTGTACGCTGAACACCCACGCTGTTTGTGAAATTGCGTCTGGCAGAGAGTTGTTAAAATAATGATTTGATTTTATAATCTGTGTGGATTACGATTGTGGGGATTTCCTGCTTTATAAAAAAATGGGAGACCTGTGGGAATTATTAGAATTATGCGGAAACCCCGCGCCGAAATTCGAGCCCTGTAATTTAATTATCAATCACATCGAAACATTTTACAATCCTACTAGCCCTTTATTTAGATTAAAACAATTCTCATTAATTTGGTGAGGAACATAGCGGTTTGAGCAGCATTTGCAGACGCTGTCATGCTGTTGGCCATATGCACTGCAGCAGACGCATATTGCAGTATTAAGGCTAACGATTAATCGATTAATTGATCGTTAATTTAAACGACGATCGATCATGGGAATTTGTGAAAATTGACATCCCTAGTTTAAAGTTTTTGCAAACCACATGTTATTGCACTTTTGTAGCAGTACATTTAAATCAAAAGTGCGCAATACACTACTTTAGAATTCATTATTCAATATTGCGCGTAACAATGCGATTAATCGCAAGAAAATCATGCGATTAATCGCTATTAATTTTTTTAATCGTTGCCCAGCACTAATAAAAACCTTTAATTTAAGTGAACTTAAAACAATCCTCACTTAAATCCATAATAAATGTCATTTACCTGTACCATACAGAAATTGAATAAGGTTATAAAACAGTCCGCACTGCATAAATTATAAATTAAATTTAGATGAATCCTTATCAAAGCTACAAGCGTTCTTTAGTCGAGGCTAGGGCTGCACGATTTGGGGGAAATGTCATATTGCGATTAATGAGGTCAATATTGCGATTGCGATATAATAAACAAATGGTTTCATGATTCAACTTGCTTGGATCTAAAGTAAAATGCACACACAGATTAGTGATCATTCTGTGTATTAATGCGTATTTCTCAACTCAAACTAGCAACAACAACTAAATGATTGATAACACCTATAATGATCAATAAACCATTGATAAAAATGACGACACCCCCCACATTTTAAACGTTAATTATAGCCATCCAACTTTACAGTGATTCCATCAATACAATTGAAAGCTATCAACGTTTAAAATATTTATTAGGCTTAAAAAAATAATAATAACAGCTTTTAAATTAAGTGAACTTCAAACAATCCTCACATAAACCCATAATAAATGCCATATTTACCTGTGCCCTTCCTGTCTTAACAAGTAGGATTGAGGATTTATATACAGATTTATATACACAAATTGAATAAAGTTATCAAACAGTCTGCGCTGCATGAATTATAAATTATATATAGACTAATCCTTAAAGCTACAAAACTTCTTTAGTCAAGAGCAGTGAGTAATTTTCTGTTCCCTTTGTTCTTTGATTAACTTTACCGACTGAACGCTGTATTCGCTGCTGGCCCTTTAAGAGCAGCCGTTGCCGAGACGCGGATCTCTCACGCGCCTCATTCTCTCACAAGCACAACTCTTTCGTCCATCATAAGACTGCTCTTATGTTATGAAGATAATCGACAAAACGACATTTTGGCATAATTGTGTGTGTTATTGTTCGTTCAAGCTCGAAAGAGAACTGTATTCTGGCACGCGGTCTGTGCATGCGCATTATACTGGCGCGCGTTATTCTGTGAGTCACATTCAGGACATTCACAGGCAGCGCGCTCTCTTTTGACTTCTTGTCGTGGAAAATGGTTGTAAGGCATTTGCACGAATAAGAGCGGGATCATGTGACACTAGTCAAAGGATGACAAAAAAGAAGAGATGCTGTGTTCATATAAAATCGCGGCATTTTGCGTTATATAAATCGCATAGGTTTGACATCGCGATTACGATTGCGATTCGATTAATCGTGCAGCACTAGTCAAGAGCAGTGAGTAATTTTCTCTGTTCCCTTTGTTCTTTAGGTTAACTTTACTGACCGACAGAATTAATGGCTCCTGTCACTTTAAGATATGTCGCTGCTGACAGGATCTCATTCTCTCACTACTATTTACTTCCATTTAAGATTGTATTTAACTCATTTAAGACTGTTCTTGTGAAGATACTCGACAAAACTGACATTTTGGCATAAATGTGTGTGTTATTGTTCGTTCAAGCGCGAAAGAGAACTCGATACTGGCGCGCGTCTTTCTGTGCGTCTCGTGTGTGTGTGTGTGTGTGTGTGTGTGTCAGGAGGACATTCACTGAAAGCGCATTCTCTTTTGTCTTGTTGCGCACGAGTGGTTTAAAGCATTTGCATGAATAAGAGCGTGATTATAACCCTAGCTAAAGAAGGATGACAGAAAGAATGGATGC